>JAHBCN010005894.1:0-52056 GCA_019359885.1 Listronotus oregonensis | reverse complement strand
TTATTTTTTACAAAGATTTTTGGTAAAAATACAAAACTTCCTAAAATATCGACCATTTAAATAGAAGGCAGTAAAGTGGCGCCATCTATTCTTTCCATATTATATCAGATGATATAAACTCCAATAATTCACAATAATTTTAAATATTCTATGGTACTATCGTTTAATAACCAACAATTTTGTGCAAAAAATAAAAAAACAGTGAATGTTGGAATTTGACATTTGACGATGTCGATTTTATAGATAGTAACAAAGAATTATGGAAATCCGGCCCTGACCTACTATTCATTGCGCAAAATTCTGCGGGGCCAACCCCCCTATTCCCGCTGCCCTGCACGCCTGGACAATTTTGTTCTACAGTATTGGGCTTCCATACACCTTTAAACTTCCTTGGTTTCAACTACCGCATGGCCTCGCATAATCGAACTTCGGATAACTTTTTTGCTCTCTGAGAGCTAGGCTCAAAAATTTCACCCCATATTGAACCTAGAGAAGTACCCAAAAATTGAAAAGAAAGACAATTTAAAATAAATAATCATTTATTTCTTTTAAAAAAAGCAAATTTAACAAATATATCGTAGACTTATTAAAAAACAAATAAAGTAATATAACATTATTAAAAGTATTGCATTATTTGAATTCAAAATTCAGCTGAATCGCCATTTTTTAAAAACTTTTTTATACAGAATCTTTCATTTCTTAAGCTTAAATTATAAAAACGATTTCAAAAAGGGTTATTTTTAAATGTCAAAATGAATTTTGGGCTTTGTACAGATTTTTCTAGCGACCAATAGCTTCTTGAAGTTCTCAAAAAAGCTCAAGGGGCGGTTTTGCCACAAATATAATATTTTCTGTATAGACTGAGAAACAAAACTAAGACAGTTTTTTCATTTGGTTTTTTCTAGATGGAAGAGTTACTATAAAAACAAAAATACTGTTTGCTAATTTAAAAAGGGTTAAATAAAACACTCTGTATAATAAGTTTAAAATTATTGGAAAGGAAATATTTTATATCAACTCTTTTAGGTACAAGAGGAAATAAATGTTGGGAAGAAGAGAGTCTATTATTGAAAAAAATTAAGAGAAAAGATGGTAAGGTATATACTCTTGCTTCTAAAAAAACTACCCAAAATATTAAAAACTTATTCAAAATATTTTTTTCGAAATATTTCAATAATCGACTTGATAGTAAAATATCTGAATTATAAAAATAAAAAGATAACAAATATTATACATATTTATAGATTTGTTTTTTACCTTAGCCGGATTTGCAAAAACGTTTGGGCCGAGTTATCACTGGAAACAGAGATAGAGTTAGCAAGTTGTAAATAAATATACCCTGTCGACCAGTCAGCACGCGGAACAAAAGGAAAAGGTTATACATCTATTTTTCTTTCACGTTCGCACGGCCAAGCGGCAAGGCTGCCTCTTGAAGGTATATGCTCGAAGGTTGCGACTATACCGTAATTCTGAACGGTACATCCACCAATGCACCAATATATTTGAACGACCCCAATTCTCATTGACAAGTGTCAAAAGGTTCGTAGTGTAAATCCCCAGTGCACTTTTTCAGTTTTTTTTAGTTTCCAGTGAAAAATCAGTTTTTAATTGGCTTTTCTATCGAAACTACACATCGTATAAAACCTATATTTCAAAATCGCCTATTAAAAAAATTTAAAATTACTACTCTAGCGGTTTTACAAAATTAAAGGTATGTTTTTATCTTGTCACATTTATTCTCTAACAAAAGGTAATTTTCGCGACTAACTACAACTTACCATAATTAGAAAATAATATAACCAGAACGCTATATGACGTATTGCATCAAAAGTCCTTACCACAGTTTACATAGCTCAACAGGTATGTATGCTGGGGTAACAGAATAATTGTGACCTCCGTAGTTTTGATATCTAATTTTGGAATAAAACCAGAAAATACGGAATAACACTTGATAGGTTTTGAGGATATATCAGCAAAACAATGAGGTTATGTTGTTGGTGGGTAACAATTTTCACTTTCGCCACGGTTTTGACGTCATAATTGACCCCAATTACTTTACCACGACTTACCAAGACTAATCATGTAGTAACATGGACTTAGTCGCGAAAAATATCTTTCTTATAACTATACATTGTTTACATTTTAACGTTTTTTTTTATTGGGTTAGTGGATGATAAAAAACTTTTGTTTCGCAACTAAATACTTGTAACCGTTTAAATCAGAACTGATAAGCATTCTGGTAAAAACAAGCAAATGGGATCTACCTAGAGGCAGCCCTGCAGCTCCGCCGTGCGTGACAGAAAAAGCTCTATAAATCTAATATATTTCTCTCTCGCTCTGCGTTTGTTTGGTTAACGGGGAGATGTAGAGACCCTGCCGACCACTTATTTCACGTAGCGAGAAAGAAAGGTACTAAATATCGCGCTTTTTCTCTCTCGCACCGTCAAGTGGCAAGCCTGCCTCTAGATAGGTATATGCTCGAAGTTGTAACCTGTAGGAAAAAACCGTTTTACACTACAATAATTTTATTACAATTTTTAAAAAATTATCTCCAAAATTTTAATTTTTTATATAATTTTTGGTAATAGAAAACAATTTATATTTGGTGGTGATCATGGCATTTTTAAAGGTTGCATTGCTTCTTTTATTTATTAAATTATTTGCAGTTTGATTTTTACTTAACATTATGTCAAACATACATAGCCTTACACGACATACTAAAAATTAAAAAATGTTAATAAGAAAACTAAGCTTGGCAATTCGAAGCCAACATGGCATTATAAGAAGAAACAGCTTTGTCGCTGGGCCATGCGATCAAGCGTGCGAGAGGGAGAAAGAATACTAGTATTACTTTTCTCTCTAGCTTCACGTGTCGTCTAGTAGGCATATTATTATATTCGAAGAAAACAAACTAAAAGCTTTTTGCTCTCGAAAACAAAAGAGGAATTTGGTCATTTAGTGGATGCTGCGAAAATGTTTTTAGACGTTGATTCCTAACGCTCTTTTTCTTCCCGCTCAAAGGACGGTGGCCGTATTGTAGCAAAAAATTAAATTACACAAACAGAACCTGGTTATACCTACCTCGTGGCTATTTCTGTAAAGCGGCTCACATTACAAGACATTTTAGTAAAACAAAAAAAACTTTTAAACAAAAAATGTTTTATTTAAATCAACTAACCCAATTTCTCTTGGTTCCAACTTTGCTACAAGAAAACAACGTTTTCCCGTAAATATTAACATCAACAAAAAATATTTTAACCTTTGCATAACCGTTCGGCTTGTTTTATCTCACAAATTAAAACTGGTAAAATGAACAGAGAGTTTACAATTTGACTATTAATATTGAGATCTCGAAAATTGTCAAGATAACTTTCATAAGACATAATGAGAGTGAGAAAGATGGGGATTTTTCTCTTAAATATTATTTTTATTGTGTGTGCAAGATTTAAAACAATAAGACTGATGACGGGCACTGATTCCGAAACGTTTATTCATCGACTTTAATGGTGTAGGGTGGTTGATTTGAACTACACTGTGAATTTCTTTAAACTAAATATTTTTTTTTGCGTTTGTGGCAACCGGGGACTGTCCTTGTTTTTATATTTTGATTCATTTAAACTATAAATAAAAATGACCGCCCAGATGAGTATTTGAGAAAGTTAGTCGCTGGAATTAGCTCTAGCAGGGGTAAATTAGCAAAACTCGATAAAAAAAATCACTGGCATTTGTCGCTAATTTATTGCTAAAATAAGGATTTTGTTGCTCATGCCGATTTCAAAAAGCGGCTTTTTATTTTCCCCAATTAATTTCAGACATAAAAATGCGAGGACCTATTAGAACGCTTTTATATAAATATTTAAATTTACTGATACTATAGGAGCAAGTGGGTCTAATCCATATATTTTAAACAAAGCAAAATACACATAAATTCCTAGAAATAAGTCCCCAGGTCAATTTTATAATCTCACAAGTCCGTATAAAGGAGCTAGTACCGAATATTTCAGGTATGAAAACATAGGTAAACGGAGAAGTTTAAAGGGACTGAAAAACGACTCGTGACGTCACATCGCATATAAATACAGATTTCTTACGTATCGATTTTGTCTGTTTCCAGTAATGTTCCTTAAACATCGATAGTACAAACTATCGATAGTTATTGATATAATAATTATAAAAAATATCGATAGTATTGATACCATCGAGTTTCAAGTAATTCCTAAAATAAAAAAAAATCATGGAATTTAAACACCTTAATATTTTGATTTGGTAATATTCTCGAAAGTTACCTCCTCTCCGATTTTGACTAAATTTGGTACACGGGGTTTTTTGGGGCGCTAATTACGAATTTGAAAAAATATTTTTTCGGCAACGTTTCGTTTTCGAGATATTTATCATCAAAGTTAAAAATCAAACTAACCTCATTTTCACTATATCCCCCCTTCTTTTTGTACAAATTGTTGATTTTTACACTAAAGTGGCACACAATATTTTATAAACACCTTTTAAAACCTTGTATTTTTAGGTATTTATTTTACACCTTTTTTCCATTAAATTGCGAACTTTCAAGTTCAAAGGCAGCAGCCTTACTTGCTTACAAAATAACTAGTGTATACATGGTTGCTGCCACGTTGCGGTGTGTGAGAGTGGAAGTTTGCAATTAAATGGAAAAAAGGTGTAAAATAAATATAAAAACAAATTTTTACAAGTTGTTTGTGAAATATTGTGTGCCAATTTAGTGTAAAAATCAAGAGTTCTGTGCAAAAAGAAGGAGGAATAGTGTAAATAAGGTTAGTTTGATTTTCAACTTTGATGATGAATATCTCAAAAACGAAAAGTTGCCGAATTTTTTTTTGCAGATTCGTTATCAGCGCCCCAAAAAATCCCGTATACCAAATTTGGTCAAAATAGGAGAGGAGGCAACTTTCGAGTCAATTACCTTTGATTTTTATTGTTGTATGTACTAGTATGTAGAGTACTCGATATATTTTTCGATAGTATGTGTACATCGATAGTATCAATGCACATGTACTATCGATACTATAGATAGACTATCGATGTTTAAGGAACACTAGTTTCCAGTTGTGCTGCGGTAAATCTAGACATAACTAGTATATTGTTGTATTTTGCGTGGCTAAATAAACTGTTTTTTATTCATTGTGGCTAGCGAAGGATTTTTAAAAGCTTCCACAAACAATTTACCCTCTGTGGATATGTTTATGGTGATGGATTACATTAAAAATGACAACCGTTTTAATTCAGCAGAAATCAGATGTGCAAAAGCAGCATTGTAAGTATTTTTTTATGTGTTGAATAAAATAACAAATCTTTTTACAATACTTGATGTTTAAACCAGTTAGAAAATATATATTCATGTGGGTATTTATGTATTTGTTAATTATAACCTTATTTCTACCTTACATTAAAGTGGTCTTCACAACAGACAAATTTCCTTTTTGATTTGAGCATATCACATCTGGCTGTACTCACAGATGTGCTCGTGCAAAAGGGCACAAAACACCATTTATTTTGTGATTCGCACATATTACTAATTCAAGCAGCTGTAAATGTTTCTTGATATTAACAGTAATTTAATTTGTTTTAACTGTAGCCACGTAAATAATGCCGTAATAAAATTAAACCTCGCTTAAAAGGTGACAATGTATTAGAAACACGAATAACGCTTTACTGTTTATATGCGCTGTGACGTCAGATAGCAGTGACCTTCGGAAAGCTTGTTATGGCGCCAATTCTTAGCGTTTGAATTTTAAAGGGCAGTTTTTGCTTGAAATGTGTTTTATTTTTTTTGAGGTTACTATACTATTTATATGCATATGTGCTCATTTTATAGTTTTTTCAAAAAACGTGAATATACCCAATTGAGTGCTCGCCTGCACAGCAACAAAATCACAGCCGTTGATAACGTGGTAAAAAATGAAGTTCAAGGTAGCATGTTGTCAAAAAAAAATTAAAAATTCTAAAATTTTAAAATTGTTAATTTATAGCAACAAAATAGTGTGATACAGTCGACAGGTAATTAACAATTTATCAAAAATCAATTCAGCAGTAATTTCGATTTTTCGAAATTGACTTGAGCAACAAAATCTTTATTTTAGCAACAAATTACCTATAAATTCCAGTGATAGCTAGCCTGATAGATGTGGTAAAATGCACAAGGTTTTTTAAGAAGTACCCATTTATTTTTTTAATAAACGAAATCTCAGTATTAAGAGTCCAATGTATAGATCCTGTACCGAGATAAAAAAACAGCCAGTACATCAAGCATAACCAAAAAAAAATAATATTCAAATTTGCTCGTTGAAGTCGACGCAATGGCGTCAAAATTTTGACATAAACGGTCATTGCTTTGTCGAAGCTTTTGTAACTTTTCTACAGTATGTTTCTGTTTATAGTGAAAATACGGTGAAATTTACACTGATTTATCGAAATATCGGAGAAACATTTATGTACACACGTAAAAATAAATCAATATCTAGCAACGCTTATATACAACAAAAAAATACTTTAAAGCTATGTATAAAAAACTAGCTAAAGCACATAACAGGTGGCGCTAGGAACTATATAAAGCCCTTAGTGCACTTACGGGAAAAACTAGAGAGAGAATGGTACTCGTTGGCCGAATTTTCGACCAGACCTGAACCCTATTGACAAAACGTAAGCTTAAGCGTGTGATCGATATTTATTATACAGGGTGTTCAAAAAATAGACGGAGATATTGTAATGGGCGATTCCTTGTTTAAAATTATGATAAAAAGTTTTTATAAACATAAGTCCGAAAATGCCACACTCTTCAAGATACAGGGTGATAACTTTTTAAAAAAATATTAATTTTTTATTAATATTTAAAAAAATATTAACTCGATTCTTTTGAAATTTGGCAATATTATTTGTTGTATTCAGAGGCTAATTTAGCCCTAAATAGATTAAAATAATAAGGTCCAGTGGCGTCCCGGGGAGCATCTTAGCGAATAAAATTGGCAAAAATGTACGCCACTGCCTCTTTTGCAACTTTAATATTTGCTGTTTGATTAAGCGTCTAAAAATACAACTTCTTCACCTCTTGTATTTTTTTTCGTATCTCACTTCGTTTTCGAGAAAAAAAATAAAAACGGTTTCATTGCGTGCCACTGGACAAAATTGGTTTATTAATTTTTGATAAAAAAATCACTAGGTGCCTTGGAAACCAAAAAATCATTTCTGCATGGAGGTTTGACACTGACAAGCGTCAGTTCTAGAAAATAATTATTCACCTAATTTTGGCGAAATTTCTCTAAAAAGTTTTTAACTCGGTTTTTGAAATGGAAAATGACACTTTTGAGGAAATGAAAAACATACATGTAATGTATGCACGTGCTTACAGTAACTGTTATGCAGCGAGGCGCCAGTATGCAGAAGCGTTTCCCCAACGGCAACTTCCAGATAGTAAAACCTTTGAAAGTGTAGACCGTAGAGTACGGGAAAAAGGTAAATTTGATTGTCTAAAGTTGTCCCTGTACCAATTCGGGTTTTTGGGTCGCTGATTACAAATCTGCAAAATTTTTTTTCGGCAACGTTTGTTCGAGATATTCGTCATCAAAGTTAAAAATCAAACTAACCTTATTTACACTATTCCTCCTTCTTTTTGCACAGAATTCTTGATTTTTACACCAAATTGGTACACAATATTTCACAAATACCTTTTAAAAACTTGTTTTTATATTAATTTTACATTTTTTTCCCATTTAATAGCAAACCTCCACTTTCACCCGCCGCAACGTGTAGGCAACTATGTATACACTAGCCTTTTTGTAAACAAATGTGGCTGCTGCCTTTGAGCTTGAAACTTCGCAATTTAATGGAAAAAAGGTGTAAAATAAATAAAAATACAAAGTTTTAAAAGGTGTTTATAAAATATTGTGTGCCACTTTAGTGTAACAATCAAGAATTCTGTACAAAAAGAAGGGGGAATATAGTGAAAATTAGGTTAGTTTGATTTTTAACTTTGATGATGAATATCTCGTAAATGAAACGTTGCCGAAAAAAAATGTTTGCAGATTCGTAATCAGCGCCCCAAATATACCAAATTTGGTCAAAATCGGAGAGGAGGCAACTTTCGAGACAATTACCTAAATTTTCTTATTTCTTTTTTGTAATGTTTTTGACAATAATGTTATTTAGGAAGTTTTGCCATTCCCACCAATGATAGAGGCCGGCCGAGGTCCGTAAGAACGCCTGAGTTTAAGGAGGCAGTTTTACGTGCCGTTGCAGTTTTGCCAATGGTATTACGAAAAGGTTCATAATAACAGAAATTTTAATAAAACCATACTTTTTACGGACAAAGCTGGATTTTGGCGGGATGGTATTGTTAATTTCCATAACACTCATGTATGGAGTGAAGAAAATCCTCATGCTTACGTACAATGTCGTCACCAGGAATAATTTTCTTTAAATGTGTGGATGGGTATTGTTGGTGACAATTTAATTGGGCCCTCTTTTTACCCTTAAGATTAAACGGCGAATCTTACTTAGAGTTTTTTCAACAAGAATTGGCGGTACTGCTGGAAGAAGTTCCTCTAAATGTACGTAATCAAATAACTTTTATGCACGATGAAGCTCCTCCTCATTTTAGTATAGCTGTTAGAACTCATCTAAATAACACCTTTGAGGAAAATTGGGTTGGAAGAGGTGGACCAATTCAATGGCCACCTCGCTCCCCTGACTTAAATCCAATAGATTTTTATTTATGGGGACACCTTAAAACTCTGGTTTACGCCACTCTCATACAAACAATAGAAGAGTTAAGAAATAAAATTGTAAATGTTTGCGAAGAAGTGAGAAATAGACCTAGAATTTTAGCTCGAGTTCGTCGTTCAATGATTCGTCGAGTCAGAAGGTGTACAGAAATGGATGGTGGACATTTCCAACATTTGTTGTGGCTGCTGTTCACTAAAACTCTTTCCTAGAAATGTTTTTGATTTTTTGTTTTCCAGGGCACCTGTGATTTTTTTAGCAAAAATTAATAAACCAATTTTGTCCAGTGGCATGCAATAAAACCGTTTTTATTTTCTTTCTCGAAAACAAAGTGAGATACGAAAAAAATAGGAGGTAGAGGTGGAAAAGTTGTATTTTTAGACGCTTAATCAAACAACAAATATTAAAGTTGCAAAAAAGGCAGTGGCGTACATTTTTTGAGAATTTTTTTTCGCCAAGATGCCCCCCGGGACGCCACTGGACCTTATAATTTTAATCTATTTAGGGCTAAATTAGCCTTTGAATACAACAAATAATATTGCCAAATTTCAAAAGAATCGAGTAAATATTTTTTAAAATATTAATAAAAAATTATTTAAAAAAAAAAAAGTTATCACCTTGTATCTTGAAAACTGTGCATTTCAGGACCCATGTTTATAGAAACTTTTTCTCATACTTTTAAACAAGGAATCGCCCATTACAATATCTCCGTCTATTTTTCGAACACCCTGTATATTGTGAACAAAATGTGAAAAAATTCAATATAGATGTTTTTCACACAGTAATTCAGTAGGTACTTTTTCTCATTATAACGCTTGGGGTCTGAAGACCATATTATTATTTAAAGTTAAAAATATTATCGATAGCCTCTGTTTAGAGGGACTACTAGAAAACCTTTAGTCCCTTCATAATGTTTTAAAGGACCAAAGTTTATACTTTAATACCTTGAAAGTGTTTGAAGGGACTAAAGAATCTACTTTAATCCCTCGAAAGAGTTTGGAGGGAGTAAAGGATATACTTTAGTCCCTCAAAAGTGTTTTGAGGGACTAAAAAATAAATTTTAGTCACCTGAAAGTGCAAAAATTCATAAATGTATTTTTTTTAATTTATTTTAATTATTGGGCCTGCCAATAGACATACACTCGTTCCCTCTAATTTTTGTCTGTAAGCGCACTACCAACATTAAAATTAAACTTCAAATAAAACACCTACATTTTCGATAAATCAGCAAATCATTTTAATTCATTACCCTATAATATCACATATTTTTAACAATATAATGATATTTTCAACGTAAATATGTTCACAGTACATCTCTTGATTCCCACATTATTTATACATTTTTATATTACATTTTCATACAGGGCATTAATAAAAATAAAATTAATAATTCTAAATATGAGATTCAAGAGCCGAATAAATATTGGAGATATGAAAAAAACTCACATTGTTTGATAAAAATCAAATAGCTTCAAAGTCGCATTGCTGCTTTAGCTCAGCAGGGTTCAAATTGCATTTTTTTACCTAAAAAAAATCTAGAAAAATCGGTTTTTTCAATATAACTCGAAAACTATTGATTTTAGGACAAAAAGGTATATAATATAAATTAAAGGTCTAATAAAACTACGTCATTTTTTTATATAATTTTTTTTTGTAGCCCTTCGAGTTTGTGAGATATTTACGATTTAAATTTAAAATAAAAACGCAAATATCTCAAAAACTAAAAGAATTACGAAAAAATGTATAAAACAAAAAGTTTGCTTTTTAGTAGGCTCTATAAAAAAGGTTATATACTTATTTTTAATAAAATAAATAATAAAGAAGTTATAAGCAAAAAAGTAATTTTGGCCATTAAAAATTTCGCTAATAACAATATTTTTTTGGAACAAGTAAGTATACCAATTCCGATAAATCTAAAAATTGATTCAAAATGTTTATTTATTGAATGAAACAAACTAATACACATGTGCCTCGAGGAAATGGGGGATAACATGGAATCACGGATATTTTATATAATTTTTTTGGTCCAATAACTGTACCCATACCACAGTTTATACCGTACAACGAATCAGTTATTTAACTCTCCACCTGTTTTGAAGCCATAGAATTCAACCAATAGGAACACTTTCCTCATATTCTGGGCATGCTCAACCTGCCAATTTATATGAGGACGTCTTCTTTTATTTATAATAACCAATCCGGTCTGGTTTTGTCTCTTTCTGTTGCGACAGTTTTACCACAACAGAGAGAGATGAACAGATGCCGCACCTGATTGAATTAGGAAGTGAACGCACCAGTCAGGGCTGGTCTATCGGTTTTTTTATTTATTTTTGATCGTCAGGTAAGCTGGTAAATTGAATTGTTTGGAGGTTGAAAGCGTTATTTATTTTTCGGTGATTTAAAGTGATTTTTTTTTAAATGTGGGATTTTTTTACAATTAATTTGTGAAAAGGTGATAGTGTTTTCAGGCATTGTTAAAAACCATGGTTGTGCATTGTTTTGTTCAAAGTTACAAGAAAGCCAATCCAGCTTTAGGATATTTTAGCTTTCCAAAAGATGAAACATTGTAAGTAGATTTTTACATAAAGAAGGATTAAAGTAGGTACCTATTGTATGATCTCAAAATAAAGGCAAAATGTTTAGCAAAACATTCCTATGAAATTTGTCAGTCGTATTCAAAGAACACTCAAGAACTGTTTGATGATGCACTGTATACACATTTTAGAGCATGCCAGAATGCTGCAAAGGATGTGTTTGGCAACCTCAGGTCTCCAGATTAAGCTTTCTTTGAGTTTTTTGGATCCTGCGAAAGTCTATTTGTCCGCCATTTTAAAGATTTTGCCATTTTGCCAAATGTTGGCACAAAAATAAGGAAAAAAAAGTTAGAACTGCCTTTTCCCAAAATCCTTGTAAAACTTTCCCCAAAAATTATTTTGCATCTTTGTTTACCAGAACAAGAATATTTTCACTTTAAAATTTTTAAACAGAGATTTGTTTTCACCCTAAACAAAAAAATCACAAAAACTAAATATTCTTCAGCATTTATAGGCCTATTATTTATAATGTAAGGTAATATAACCATACATTTAAATTTAAAAAAAAAATAGAGTGGCAAGGAAATAGATATGTCATATTTTTAAAGTTATTTTTTTTTGAAAACTAGATCCTGAATCAGTATTCAGTCTGTCAAAAACAGACGGTTGTTACCCTGGTAGTAATTTCCATCCAGTGATTCTAGAAATGTATAGGTATTCATTTTATTTTACTGAGGTAGTTATTTAAATAATTTAACTGCTTCCTTGAAACTTCGGGTTACTTTGAAACTCTGTAAAACTGGTAAAATTTTGTTTCCTCTATGTCTTGTGTGTACGTAGGCCTAAGAATTATATTTTATGACTAGTTTTTGATTTAGCTATTTACTGGATGGTGATTCTTCTTTATGTGTGATAATAGGCTACTTTCACATTTTTAAATCTTATACTGTACTGTAATGTTCATTTTCGGCTTGCTTCGGTTTGCTCGGTATGAGTCAAAAAAATGCATTATTTTTCATTTTCCCGGCACGTGAAAGTGGCCTATTATTTAAATTTCGTATGACCAATAAAACTGTACTCGAAATTTTTTTTCTTGGTCACTTGACCATATAATATATTTTTGTTAAATATACTTACACATCAAATTTTTAACATGTCGGTATAAACGTGCCCATACCTATCCACTTGAAACTTTATTTAAAAAAAAAATTGAAAAAAAATAATAAGTGTATCAAGTATTCAATCTATAGAACATTTTCAATCAATTTTTAGATGGATCGGAGTTGGTATACTTACTTGTATCCAAAAAAATATTGTTATTAGCGAAATTTTTAATGGCCAAAATCACTTTTTTGCTTATAGGTACCGGGTGGTGCATCGCCAGACTGGCCATAGGAAGTTCCATGTAAATTTTGATACATTGAAATATTGACTCCCCTATTGAATTTACAACAAAATTGTATTAGACTATTTTGAAGACGTTGATAAGATTAGCTCACATTCTAAATTTCGTTTTTTTCTGATAAGGCAATTAAAAGTTATTTAAGAAAAACCATTTGTAAAATCGTTGCATACCTGCTACATACCTTAACGAGTCCACCAGTAATAAATAAAATGTCTTGTCAACTTTTTAATTGACGTTTTACTTTGTATTAGTTATTTCAAAATGTTTTGCAGTATTGAAGAGAAAATTACAATTATTAAATTGTATTACATGGAAAATAGTTATCGAAGAGTTCTCTACGTTTTTTCCTGACAGACACATTCCAAGTAAGACAACAGTTCAAAGTATTGTTCATAAGTTTGAGACAAAAGGTACTGTTATTAATAAATGCAACTGCTTAGAGCGAAATTATAATGGACTCGATGGAAGAGCTCAAGAAAATAATGCAGATTTAGATGTTTTACTTCATGTAGAAGAAAATAAAGGAATTAGCACCAGGCTTCTTGGCAAAGTTGTAGGAAAGGATCACAGCACAGTACTACGCAAATTAAAGAAATATATGTAAATATCATCCGTACAAATATCAAAGACATCAGGAATTAAGGGAAGGCGATGAGATCCAAAGAGCAGATTTTTGTTTTGAAGTTATGGAAATGGCGAATAACGATAGGGACTTCTTACGCAATATTTGTTTTAGTGACGAATGCACCTTCACATTAAACAATGAACCAAACGTTCAAAACATCAGATACTGGAGCAAAGAAAATGAACACAGATTTGTATCTACAAGGACTCAATACCCTCAAAAGGTAAACGTTTGGGCGGGTATATTTGGACATCGGATTATTGGACCTTTTTTCTTGAATCACAATTTGGGAACAGAAACTTTTTTAGAACTATTACAAAATCAAGTGGGACCGGCATTGGAAGAAGTTGCACCTGACAATCAAGACATTTGGTTTCAAATGGATGGTTGTCCTGCACACAATTCACGAGAAGTAAGGGAATATGTTCAAAATGTTTTCAATGGACTCACTATAGGACCAAATTACACCATAAATTGGCCAGTTAGGTCTCCTGATCTTTCACCAAACGACTTTTTCCTTTGGGGTCATATCAATTAAAAATGTTATTTATACAAATTTGAGTTATCAAAATTTAGAAGAATTAAAGGTTTCAATTTCAGCGGCGTGCGATCGATTAAAAAGTTGACAAGAAAATTTTATTTCATTACTGATTTTTGATTCATTTTTAAGTGTATTTTAGCAGGTATGAACTGATTTTACAACCATAGTTTTTTTAAATGAACTTTTAATTGCCTTATTGCAGAATTTAATACGAGAATTAGGTTAGTATGAGTTCAATCTTATAACTGTCTTACAAAAGTTTAGTCTAAATACAATTTTTAGTAAATTCAATAGGGGAGCCAATATTTCATGTATCAAAATTTACATGGGATTTCCTTGATGGCGATACCACCCGATATCCTTTATTACTTATTTTATTTAAAATGTGTATATAACCTTTTTAAGGGCTTATTAAAAAGCATATTTTTTGTTTAATACAATTTTTCCTACGAGCGTGCGGAAAAGTGAACTTTTCTGCACGCCGTGCGGAAAAGTAAAACTACTCTAAAATCTTACAGGTAAGCAAGATTTATATGTATTTTAGTAATTGTAGGCTATTTCATGCAATATACGAAGCCATTGCAAGTTTTAGTTTATTCTCTTTTTTGTTTCTTACTTCGTAATTTTCAATATTTCAACTAAAACACAAAAAAACATTTTTTTAATTACCCTGTATAATAATAATAAATGATTATGACAAGTCAAGCAACAATATGTAATCTTGGTGATTTTAACACATGTCAGATTTTTTCTTCGTTTCCATATGAACAAGCAATTGCACAAATGAATTTCAATACAAACAAGCATTTTTAATGAAAAGGCGTTATAGTATCTTTTTTTAAATAAATAAAAATCCGACAAAAATAATTATTTAAAATGAGTAGTTCCGATGAGGAGCTACCAGATTCTATCCTGGATGCAGCAAATACCGTAAGTTTGAATTTATTACCAGCAAAATCTCGTGAAAAATATGAGAATCAATATAGTCATTTCGAAAACTGGTGCTCCAGAAGGGGACAAAAAGTATTAAAGAAGAAGTGTTCTTGGCCTATTTTGCGGATTTGCAAAAAACATATAAACCTAATACTTTATGGAGTAAGTACTCTATGTTAAAATGTGTCCTCAAAGTGAAAAGGAACCTTGATTTAAGTTCATATTTCAAGCTAACATCACTACTTAAACACCAAAACGTGGGATACCGGCCAAAAATCAAAAACTTTCAGCAAAGAAGAAGTTTTAAGATTCATGAAAGAAGCACCTGATAATATTTACCTTCTAATAAAAGTTGCTACAATTTTTGGATTAGCCGGTGCTTGTAGGAGAGATGAACTTACAAAAATAATGATTGATAACATACAGGATAATGAAAATTTGATAGTGGTGAAAATTCCTGACAGTAAAAATAACACTTCCAGAATCTTTGTAGTGTCCGATGAAACAAATAACGGACTTTATCTGCAATTGTACCGTAAATATGCAAATTTGCGAAAACCACATACCCCACACAGACGTTTTTTTGTCCAGTATAAACAAAATGCCTTCAGAAATTGCTGCATACCTAAAATTAAAAATCCAGAAGAGTACACTGGACATAGTTTTCGTCGATCCTCTGCGACTATGTTAGCGGATTCTGGAGAAGGAATTACCAATGTCAAGCGACTTGGGGGCTGGAAATCAACGGCTGTAGCTGAGAGCTACATTGATGAATTCACAAATCAGAAAAAGGATATGTCGAATAAAATATTGACCATGACTAAGTCAACCTTCATCAAGCCGTACAATAAGCGCTTCCATAAGCCACCCGCTAAATGAAATTACAGGTTCTGCAATTAATTTACAATATGCTAATAACTGTTCTTTTGTTGTAAATGTTATCAACAAATAATTCCCATTTATAAATATGTTGTAGTAGTTCTTTCAGATTAAACATAATTTAAAAAATAATCATTGCTTTAATATCTGACGCTCGTAGGAAAAATTTTGTTCCTAACGCTTGCGCAAAGTGACTTTTCCGCACTTGACTGCTTGCCCGAACGAAAGTATCTTTGCGCACTTGTTAGGAAAATAACTATTTCTTAACGCTTTTAGTTTTTGAGATATTTGCGTTTTTTTTTAAATTTAAATCATTAATATCTCAAAAACTAAAAGTGTTATAAAACAATTTAGATAAAATAATGGCGTAGTTTTATTAGACCATTAATTTTGATTATATACCATTTTTCCTAAAATCGAGTTATATTGAAAAAACCGACTTCTCACGATTTTTTTTAGGTAAAAAACTGATATTTGAACCCGCTGAGCTGAGACAGCAGTGCGGCTTTGAATTAACTATAGTTCATAGTAATACACAAAAAATGTCGCGGACTATAATGAATTGTTTTTCAAAATTTCCATCACCTTCCGACTACGTTCTCAAATGCACTCAATTTGCTTTTTTACCTACTTAGTCGTTCTTTTAATCATAACAAAACAGCACGTTTTTTTATAAACTGCGATGTTTTTGAGATAAAACTTTTTCCTTTGAGCTCAGAGAGTTGCTCTCGGAAATGTCATAATCCAACTTATACAGGGTGTCTGGGAAAATGCGGAAAAGTCCCGGATATGAAAGACACATCTCCGAGCGAATTTAGGAACGCAGTCGTTTCTTCACTACCTTTCACGGTTTTATTAATACCCTGTAAATACTCGTTTCACTGGACCTTCTAACCAACAACTCTCTACTAAGAAAGCAAAAAACAACACTATATTCATTTAAAAATACCCTGTGACATCAAAAAATAAATACATTCTTCATTAAATTTAAAAAAATCTTTTATATCTCTCTAAGAACAAAACTAAGACAAATTTAACAGAAACACACTGACTTAAAAAAAATCCTGGAAAGGTTACATTTATATAACGATTTTTTCAGCTTCATTTATTGCGCCTTTTGCAATAATTTTTTAAAGCTTTTTGTTCTCCGGGGATAAATCTAACTAATAATAATTTACATTTTTTTTACATTATTTATATATAATACAGGGTGTCCCTAATGCTACGCAAGTATTTAAGGGTGGATGTAAATGCACCGTAAAAAATATACAGGGTGGTAAAGTTTAAGGAAAAAGACAGAAATTATTTAATATTCTCGATATCGCTTGGGTTACTTTAGAGATATTCAGTATATAGTCGCTCCAGAACAATAGTAAGACAATTAAAAGTCAGTTTTAAAATATAGGGAAATTTATTTTTAAAATTAGCGTATTTGAAAAATCTTCAGACAGGTCCAGTGTAGTAGAAACATAGGCAGGGAACTGATGAATTTACTACTGTCCGCTTCGATCGATAAACATGCATGATTAACCGAACGAGATCTCAATTTGTAATATGATTTCGGAGGGGTGCGTTATATGGTTTAAGTTCTTCTAAATTATTAGCCCTATCATGACCATAAACCTTACAAAAAGAAATCATTAGGAGCAAGGTCTGGTGATCTCGCGGGCCACAAAATGGTTCCACGTCCACTAATTAAACGGTTAGGAAACGTATTGTTCAAATATTCTTGAACAATACGTCCATTGTGAGCGGGACAACCATCTTGCTGAAACCAGATATTACCAAATCTTACTCCTAATAATTGGCGAATTGCCGGTAGAATTTGTTGTTGTAACAGATCCAAATAAATTGCTGCAGTTAAATTGCCTTCAATAAAAAATGGTCCAATAAGGTGTTCTCCCACCATACCAGCCCAAACATTCAATTTTTGAGGATACTGGGTTCGAACCTCAAAATACCTGTGTAGATTTTCACGAGACCAATATCGAACTTGAGTTGGATTATGTCGATTTAATAATGGAAAGTTCGATTCATCCGTGAAAACAATCTAAGATAGTTTTCATCTGTATTTGCCCTTTCCATTATTAAACGTCGGAATTGGTCTTCGGGAAAAATTTCATGTGTTTTTCGGGCCTTGTAGGATCGGAAACCATTTTTTTTAAACCTTTTTGTAGTAGGCGATAACTGTACCTCGGGCAAGTTGTCTACTGGTTACAGTGGGGTCTTGTTCGGCAAAACAAATTAATGTCCTTTTAATTCCGTTCTTCATTTACGAGTTCCTGTTTTTTATGTTTTTGGGGAGACACACACCCGTGGGTCTCAAAATTTTGGATAATTCTAAAAATGATGTCGATATGATTTTCCTTGTAAATACCATTTTTCAATTTGAACCTTTTCACGAAGTTCGTAAACGTCCATTATTATTTATTTTTAGTAGTGATGAGCGAGACCGGTCTTGGTCTTGCAGCAAGACCAAGACCGAGACCAAGACCAAGACCGAGGTGTGCAAGACTACGCAAGACCAAGACCGACCTGCAAGACTCTTGCACTTTTGTCATTTTTTTGAATTATAATATTCAATTTTTATATTCAATATACAGACGTATTTCATACAGACATGACAAAAAATGTGTCGAGAACTGCCTAAAAAGGCGATTATTTTATGAGTAACAGGTTTTTTTTTTTTAATAAAATAATAATTAAATCGATCACTTCGTTTTTTAATAAAATTATCTAAAAACGATAACTAGTAGATTCAGTAACCTGTTTCAAAAATAATAAGATTGTGACTCAATGGTCCGACAAAGCTCGATATCTCCAAAACCGTTTACGACAGAGAAAAACTAAGAGTACAAAAGTTATAGAAGCTAAAAATTACTTACCTATTCCTAATCTGTTTTTTTTTAATTAGGTATCTAGTGATGCCACTTACTGGATCAAAAATTTCCAAAATCCAGGAAAACATTATTTTTGTGCCACACTGTAAGAAGTGGCATCATTAGATTGCTCCTTTAAACTAAGATATAAATGTAAAAGTGATGGTTTAATAAAAAATATATTTGTCATTTTATATAGGAATACTTTTATATAAATGGATTTTAAATATCACTTCCGGTTTAGAAAGAAAAAGTCAAAACAATGCCAAAAGTATAATGATGACGTCAGTTTCGTCAAAACCAAAAATGATATATAAAAAACCATCTACGTCGACATTGTACCTATATGACAGTTCAAGAATTTCCAGCATAATATACAGGGAAGCGATTTTTTTAAATGAATTGTTTGCTATAATTTTTCTATTTTAGGTTAAAAGCTAAAAATAAGGAAGTTTTCTTGAGTGGTAGTGGATTTTCTGGAAAATTCTGAAATAGAAAATAATTTTACATGTTACGCCCTTTTTTCTATAATTTTTGTATATTCAGTTTTTTACCATTATAAACTGTTTCGGATATATCGATCTTTGTCGCACTATCGAGCCACCTTGTATATGCAGAACGTTTATAAAGTATTTGTACAAACTTTGTAGGGCAAATGTTTGACTAAGAACATAGAAAGTTTATTGGAACTGAAAAGCTTTCTAAATACCTTTTTTTTTTAAATTAGAAACCAATGTTTACATATCAGAATCATTTTCATGGAAATTAAAAGTTCTTTTAT
Source organism: Listronotus oregonensis (assembly GCA_019359885.1). NCBI lineage: Eukaryota > Metazoa > Arthropoda > Insecta > Coleoptera > Curculionidae > Listronotus > Listronotus oregonensis. The sequence goes on along the minus strand of JAHBCN010005894.1, from coordinate 32,731 downwards.
GCCCTCAGAGTACTCAGTATTGTAATTTTATATGCTTCTTCAAAAAAAATTTAAATATTTTCTATCACTAAAATGGAGCCGTATAAATAAATAAACCCCTACATTTAAAATATCCGTTTTAATCAAATAATTTAAATGTACATGTAAGGTTAAAATTGGTATATTTTAAAATTTTAAAGCAAAAATATAGTCTCCATCTTTATTTATTTGTAAGTATTAAAAAATATATATTTTATTTAAGATTGCTTAGTTTAAATATTACTACCAAAAAAAAGCAAGACTTCAGCAAGACCAAGACCAAGACCTAAGACCGGCTTGTGCAAGACCAAGAAACATTAGCCCGGTCTTGGTCTTGGCTTGCTTTGCTCATCACTAATTTTTAGTGAAGAAACGAGTTTCCAAGAGAACTTACCACGTATTTGCAATGGCTGCGGCTGGAAGAAAGTAAATAATATTTAAATTCAAAATTAAATCTTCAAAAACATTTCACATTTATCGCATCGTTTTTGCGAGTTTTGTTTCGCTAGCTCGAGTCAGGCGAATGTAAGTCAATTCGCCTAAGTCTTTTCCTATGTTTCTACTACAGTGGACCTGTTTGTATATGGATAGTAACAATGTACTAAAAACTAATATTCTAAGTGTCCTTTTTTTTTACAAAAAGTAACATTTGTCTCACTTTTATGCGAACCATACACGGTCAAATTTATTTGCAGATATGTTTGCAAAGTAATTTGATTCTTTCAGCACACACGTTCAGACAAATAAGCAAACAAAATTGCAACTTATATTTGATTAAAACTTGAAACAGACTACTAGACTTTGACAAAATATTTTCAAACAATGTCACACGCGCGCAAATTCTCAGTTCGTATTCCGTATTATTCTAAACTAAAGTCAAAGTTATTATACCAAGACAAACTCTGTAGGAGGGTAATGAATATCATTTCTTCTCTTTCGAGTATTTTATCAGAAAGAACGAAAAAAACCTTATATAAATATTAATTTAAATTGTGGACCCATTTTAGGGTGGCCGCCACTGCTACACATACAGTACTACAGTAAACTATCTCAAGTTTTTCCAAAACACTAAATAATTTTTCTTTTTCTTTGAATTTTAACACCCTGTATTTGGTAACAGAATTATAGTTTGTAAAGCAATCATCCCCTTAATATTAGCATATTATTTTGGAACACCTTGTATCAAGTATCACCAATAAATCCGCATCTTATGAGATTTTTCTTTATTTTTCAACTTGGACGAATTTTGAGCTATATTTTCGCGCGAAATTATGTTAAACATTCTATTTTCACAACGAAATATCTTTATACAATGACGTCACATAAATCACTTTCGCAGTACCATTTAGCGAAGTGGTCGGTGGTATCGATTTTTTCGTTAACGGTTTTGATAATAGTACTAATATTTTTGAAAAATTAGTAATTAGCGAAAAAATATTACTAATTTAAAATAGTAACAAAAATAATTTTTTAGAAAGAAATAACTATAGCAAATATTACTAATTTTTTGAAAAAATTAGTAATTAGCAAAAAATTTATTTAAAAAAAATAGTAATTAGCAAAAAATATTATAATTTGAAAAAATTAGTAATTGGAGAAAAAATATTACTAATTTTTTAAAAAACTTTGTATTAGCAAAAAAATATTACTACATTTAAAAAAAATTAGTAATTAGCGAAAACTACTACTCATTTTTTAAAAAATTTAATAAATAGCCGAAAATATTACTAATTTTCTTAGAAATAATAATATAGTTTGTGATTTTCGAAAAAATAATAATTCCTTTCGATCTTAGGCATTAGGTGGCTAATTCATTTTCAAAAATTAGTTATATTTTTGTAATTACTAATTTTTCAAAAAATTAGTAATTAGCGAAAAAATATTACTAATTTTTTGAAAAAGTTAGTAATTAGCAAAAAAATATTACTAATTAAAAAAAAAATAGTAATTAGCGAAAAAATATTACTAATTTTTTGAAAAAAAATTTAATAATTTTTAGAAAAAATTAGTAACTAGCAAAAAAGATTACTATTTAAAAAAATTAGTAATTAGCGAAAAAATATTAATAATTTTTTGAAAAAATTAGTTAGCAAAAAATTACTTAATTTTTAAAAAACTTAGTTATTAGCCAAAAAATATTACAACATTTTTTAAAAAATTAGTAATTAGCGAAAAATACTACTCATTTTTTTGAAAAATTAGTAATTAGCGACAAAATATTCCTTTTTTTTTTTTGAAAATTGAGTAATTAGCCGAAAATATTACTAATTTTCTTAAGAAATGACAAATAATATTAGTTTGGTTGATTTCTCGAAAAAATAAAAGCCCTTTCGATCTGTAGGTCCATTAGGTGGCCTAATTGTCATTTTTCAAAAAAATTAGTTATATTTTTTTGCTGATTACTAATTTTTTCAAAAAATTATTAATATTGTTTCGTTAATTACTAATTTTTTGAAAAAGTTAGTAATTAGCAAAAAAATATTAATAATTTTTAGAAAAAATTAGTAACTAGCAAAAAATATTACTAATTAAAAAATAATAATAATTAGCGAAAAAATATTACTAATTAAAAAAAATAGTAATTAGCGAAAAAATATTACTAATTTTTTAAAAAATTAGTAATTAGCAAAAAAATATTAATAATTTTTAGAAAAAATTAGTAACTAGCAAAAAAGATTACTCTTAAAAAAATTAGTAATTAGCGAAAAATACTACAAATTTTTTTGAAAAATTAGTAATTAGCGACAAAATATTACTGTGTAATTAGCCGAAAATATTACTAATTTTCTTGAGAAATGACAAATAATATTAGTTTGGTTGATTTCTCGAAAAAATAAAAGCCCTTTCGATCTGTAGGTCCATTAGGTGGCGTAATTGTCATTTTTCAAAAAAATTAGTGATATTTTTTTGCTGATTACTAATTTTTTCAAAAAATTATTAATATTTTTCCTTAATTACTAATTTTTCAAAAAAATTAGGTAATGAAAATAGATAATTTTTTTGCCGATCACTGATTTAGGGAAAGTTTTTAGTAAATTACAACAATATAATTCATTAAACTATTTAGGGTCTTATGGAAGTTTGAACGTTACAGTGTTGTCATTGTGATGTGATTATAATCAATCTTATGGGTAAATAAACGAATTGACAGTTTTTATGTCAACGTTCTCGAAACTTGTCCGACTAATCTTATTTTAAGAAAATGGCGGTTTAAAATTATTTTAAACTATTTTACAGCGAAATTTAAGAATACATTTCTCAATATCGTCCAAGACGAATAACGAAAAAAAAAACACGATGCCACGTTATTGGTGGCACTGTATACGGGGTAGTCGAAAAAATGTAAAACAAATGGGAAACTTTTATTTTCTTAGGACCCAGATCAAAATATGTGGGTGGACCGCATAGTAGACGGCCCCACCTATCTCAGATTTACGCATGTCTACTCATGTGCCGAACACCCTGTATATCCAATATTTCCATATCTTTCCAAAGTTTCTTGATATATTTCCGGAAATTTTCCATCACTACTCTTGGATATAATTGCTATTTGGGTTGTTATGCGCAATTCTACACGTATTTTTATACCTAAAGTCCAACATTTCTGTCAGTGACTCATTTAATACCGGCCACCCAACCGACGAAGCGGCTGAATAAAAATCTAACACTAGTAAATGATTTTTAACCCTGATATACTTTTCCGCTCAAATAACAGTGAACCGGCCAAAAGTTTCATCGCCATAATTCGCAAGAATAAATCACCAGCCAGCGATCGCACTTAAAATAGCACGCCAATATGTATTGAAATCATTGTTATCGAGAAGACAACACACATTCCTTAGTTTACAACTTGAAGAGACTTGAAAATAAGCGTATCGACAGGGTTTTCGTGCTATTCGATGATTTTATTTAGTTATTATTGATTATGGACAGATTTTGTAAGTTTAAATTTTAATTGCTATACAGGGTATTTTCTAAATATTATAAATTTCTAATAATTGTAGTATATAGATATTGTTTTGTGCCAATTTTAAAATAGTATATCTTATTTAGTGTATATAATTGTATATAAAGATTTAGTGTTGTTAAGTGCTTTTAATTCTGTAAACTATGAATATTAACCAACCTTTAACTAGTTATCCGCCTACAAAAAAAAACTCAGTTAACGTTAAAAATGTTTACCATGGGATTCGGAAACGAAATCCAGAACTAACCACTTTGGATGCTGCAGAGATATGTGCAACTTTAACAAAAGTTTTTTCGCGTACGGTATTCAGAGTTTTAAAAGGCAAAAAAATCAATATTAGTAATTATTCGGATACTGGAAAATGCGATTTTTTCGCTATTTTTTGCACACTTTTTACTTTTCGATTGTTAAACATGAATCAGAAGCTGTTTTTTGGCTGCCTCTTATAGTATTTAAAAAATAATAATTGAATTGTCTAATTCCATTTACGACAAATTCCTTTAAATTCTGTCATTTGCACGAAAACATATTTAAAAAACTCATACTATGTTAATATTAAAAAAAACACTTAAAAAGTAAGGAAAAAACCTTAATTTTCAATAAAAAGTAGGTAAAACGTTTACGTCCGAATTCAACTCGAAATTCTAAAAATGTTGACCTGTTACCAGGTTGTAATAGTTTTCTTTATGACATTTTTATAAGGTATGCGAACCTTGCTTCGCTCGACCTGCAATGTTTGATCAAAAATATTCTCGATATGGAAATCCTAAATATGGAACACGAAAGACCCGAAATAGTTATTGGATTCTACAAGCTGATGATCTCAGAGCTTTCGTGTTCTTTATATAGTGGATATTTTTGATGAAGCAATGCGTGTGAATATCGTATTTAATATTGAAATTGCAAGATCGGTGGTGAATTGGCAAGTCGGTGTAACTTGGATTGTCTATCGTTCTGCTTTTACATCTTTTTTAATTTATGCTAAGACTAAAATTTTATTATTTTTTCATGTAGCAAAATAAAATCAGAGAAGGTAAAATTAAAGTAAAAAATGTATTTTTTTTTGGAAAAACGTTGAAAAATCGCCAAAAAACTCAAATTTGTGTTCTATGACCTCAAAATAGGAGGTGTGCAAAATTAAGCAAAAAATTACATTTTTCATTAATCCGAATAATACCAAAATAATATAGGCTTGTTACTAATTTAAAGGGTTGATGAAAATGTGAGAAAATAACTTTTGCTTGTGAAAAATATTTTCATGTTTTGACGAAATTTTATCATTTATTTTCTAAAATGCATACGCCACTGGAATTGATTCCCCTGACCCCACACAACCCGGGGCACTCTAAAAGCGAGCGATGCGTCATTGACAGAAATTTTGGACTTGAAGTATAGATGGAAATTAAGATTTTTTCTCAATTTAATGTTTACATTTTCAATAGCTAATTTGAGCGTAAAAATACGTGGTAACAACGGATAAATACTTCTAATATTGATTCTGCTCGTAGAAGAATGAAATTAAAAAGGTGATCGTGTCGAACAGCCTTTATTTTTCATATCCCAATTGTAATTTTAAATGTGTTTCCTCCTCCCGGGGGAAACAAAGGGGAGAATTGAAAGGTTCCCATTTGATTTGACATTTTTTTGACTATCCAACGTGGGTTCATATTTTTATGCCAATTTTATTACAGTTTTATACAAATAAGCATCTTCACTTGCGTTCCGAAAACGTGACTTTTTCCTTCTAAAATAAAACTCTTTTTTTTCTATAAACTACTTCTTATCACAAAAATATCTATCCGTAAACAACGTGTGGAAAAAATCAGTTTTCCAAAGAAATTCTTTTTCTAATAAACTTACAATCAAACTTTTTTTAAAAGCTTTCTTTCTAAACCTCTGTTAGCTGGTAGTTTAACTTCGATTTATCTGTTTTTTTTACACAATGAGGACTGAAAAGGACCGTTATTGTGGCTGTCCCTGTATTGAAAAAAATAATGTGAAATACCCATCTTGTATATTTTTTTCGGCAGAATCACGTAAGAAAATGATATAATTAAAACAACCAGAACGAGAACTGTTGGTCTAAACCAGGGGTCTCCAAACTACGGCCCGAGGGCCACATCCGGCCCGCCGAGAGCTAGCATACTTGAAAACTCCTTTTAGAGAACAAATAATTTTTATAGCAAATTAAATTTAGTTTACTGAAGTATTCTAATTTTATGTTGAATAATTATTAATATGACATCTACATTGATATGGTCATGGGCTAACTCCGCTAACTCATAACATTCTTGTAGGCTTATTGTTATTGTTTTTGTGATAAGTTGGATAAAGAAACACAGAATTGTAATGAGTAAAGACATGTATAATATGCAGAAAATTTAACTTCAGTATATAATAACTAACAAATTATTGAAATGAATCCAACTAACATTTTATACATTTTAAATAATCACATAACTTATAACAAACATAATGACATATGAAATACTAATGAGATTTATGTAATTGAGATTTTCCACTGACAATAGTTTGTAGTTGTGGACTAATTTTACTTGTACCAATTATTAAAAGAGATTTAAGATGCTCATCAGTTAATTTCGATCTGTAAACATTTTTTGTGTACTTCATTTTGGAGAAGGTTTTCTCACACAAATAAGTAGTACCAAAAACAGAAAACAGACCAATTATATCACTGCATTGTAGATCAATCATTTCCATTTGAAGTTCCGGGGCTAGGGTTTCAATGTCAGTATCAAAAGGATTCTGAAAAATTTTAATTTGATTCGCAATGGCATCAAAGTCCGAGAAACGAGTATCAAAATTTATCTTCAAAGCACTCAAAGTTTCGATTGCAAAATCGATAGAAAACTCAGTCTCAGTAGTGTGGCTGAATATTTCACATGTTTTAAAATGTGAAAAACATTTACTTCGTAGTTGTGATTGAAACAGTCTCAATTTCTTCCGGAATGATTTGATATTAGTGTATAAATCAGGAAGATGCTGGTTTTCTCCTTGCAATCCCAAATTCAGTTCGTTCACATGTTTTGTCAAATCAACATAGAATGCTAACTTCCACAGCCATGCGTTGTTTTGTAATTCAGTAAGAGGGCGATGCTTTTCATTCAAAAAATTTCGATCACTGCTCGAAGTTCAAAAAAGCGCTGAAGGACTTTCCCACAACTAAGCCAGCGTACGGCAGTATGATAAGGTAAGTCCGTTTCTCCAATCTCTTCAATAAATTGTCGGAATTGTCGGTGATTCAGCCCAAAAGATCTGATAAAATTAACAGTTGATATGACTGGTTTCAGAACGTCAGACATATCCAAACATTTTCCGCACAAAGACTGTTGATGAATGATACAATGTAAGACTAATGGTTTTGAACCACCGTCATTTTCTACAGCCTTTGACACAAGAGCGACCACTCCTTTATCTTTCCCACTCATGTTTTTGCCTCCATCAGTTGTAATACATTTCAAGTTTTTCCATCGAAGGTTCTTTTGATTAATGGCCATTTCAACTCCTTTAAAAATATCTGTAGGTACCAGTAGTTGTGCCATGAATACTATACATATCAAGAAGTTCTTCGTGCACTTCATAGCTTTTATCTACTCCTCGAATATAAATCAACACCTGAGCAGTATCTGACACATCCGTTGACTCATCCAAGGCCAAAGAAAACCACTCAAAATGTCCATTTTTGTCGAACAGTTGAGAGGATATATTTTCAGCGATGTTTTCTACCCTTCGAGCCACAGTGTTTGCTGACATACTGACAGTTTTTAATAAATTTACCTTTTCAGGGCACATTTCTTCGGCTACTGCAATTATGCATTCTTTGATCATTTCTCCATCGGTGAATGGTTTTCCACGTTTTGCAATTTCAAAAGCCACACGAAAGCTGGCACGAGTTGCGCCTTTCAGTTTTGAGTTTTGTAAATGATTCCGATTTAAGGGATAGCTTCGAATTTTTCTGTCCGCAAACTTCCTGTATATTTTGAGTAATTTTGAAAATGTTTTGTTTCATAATGACGTTTAATGTTATATTCTTTGAGAACGGCTATGCTTTCATTGCAAATCAAACATAGCACCTTGTTACTGGACTCAATTACGAAATACTGAATGTTCCACTGATCTTTGAATTTTCTGCATTCACTATCAATTTTTCGCTTCTTTTCCATACTACTAATTCACACACAAAAGCAACAATTCAAATCAAAATACTGTTATAAAGATGTCTTAAACTTAAACACGCACAAACACGTTTTAAGGAGGTATGCAATATTTTATTTAACAACAGTGTAATAGGAACTGACTTGTGGTTGCGCCACTAGCCTTCTTATATATTCCAATTACTGCATCTAGAAGTGAGTGGAAGACACCAGAACTTTCTCGAACCAACGAGATTATTCTGTACGTGCTATTAGCGCCATCTGTTAGCGATAGAAGGTACTCCCTATTTCCGCTTGTGTCCACCAGATGTCGTGTCACATTACTCCTCATGGCTCGTACTCTACGACGAATCTAGAAATTACAGATAATGACAGGAAAATTAATAATATGCAGTGTTGCCGTTTTGCGGACTTTAGTCCGATTTGCAGCCTTTTTTAAACGTTGTGTACTTTTTCGGACTTTTTTTTCATCAGTGGACTATTTCACTTCTTACCACCGGCAACAATGATAATATGGTTTTGGCCCTCGGAACTTACTGGAGTAATCAGTATGGCCCTAAGGCTGGAAAGTTTGGAGACCCCTGGTCTAAACGATTCGATTATTAGGACCTTTTTGTGGGAAATTAAATTTCCAACACCTTTGCCATTCATATTTTTTGTGTAGATCTTGTCATTTCTGAGAAAATGTCAGAAAAACGAGAATTTTGTGAAAAAATTACCTCGCCGGTGTGAGTTGTGACATTGCCGGAATGGACACTTTTGTAGAGCATTAAATGAGACGATAACATAAAATGCTGCTAAGTTATAGAAATTTAAAAAAAGGATCAAAGTTTACGTGTTTTTTAAATGGAAAATCTTCACACGCTTTGGGCGAGTACTTAATATTAATATTAAGCAATAAATAGGGTATTCCATTAAGATTTTTTTAATGCCAGGAAAGCCATAATATGGTCCCATTCAGACTTCGTTGCACGACCCTGTATATCGCTACAAAAACTTAACTGGCAGTTAACAGAGGTACAACAAGAAGACCTTTAAAGACAACTGCTTGTCGCAATACAACTGGACAAGTATCATATTCCAACGAAAAAAATAATTTACAAAAATTAAAATTAATTCCCCAAGCATTTTTTTTCTTTATTTTTAATAAGGATAGAGTTTTTTTTTTGGTGGATAAAACGATTTTCGGCTGTTCAGTCTGGGGGATGACATAAACTATGATTTGTTTGAAAAAAATATCTACAATTATCTCTGTTTTGTGTGTGTCTAACCACTGTCTTCTCGATTTTGGAGCGCGCCGAGGACTCCATCTATCGGTGCAATTCTAAAGTCAAGAGTGCGATGGTTAAAAAGCCACGTAATTTTTAACTATTTGATATTTTTCGAATGCATACTTTATTTTTTTAGCATAAATGAAGTTTTTTTTTCATAAATTCTACCATTTATAAAATAACTTCAAAAAAAATGGCAAAATTCGATAAAAATTTGATTTACTGACCCGTACAATCGTACAGGTGCACTATACAGCTACAGCGCAATAGGTACTTTTGTAGAGCATTTAATCCTGAGTAAACCCCACTTTGGGCCAATGTGAAAGTGTTGAATGCGGCTAAGTTATAGATATTTAAAAAAAAAAACAAAGTTTAAGTATATTCTAAATGGAAAATCTTTCCGCGCTCTGGGAAAGTACTTAGAGTTAATATTAAGAGCTGAAATTTTCAGGGTTTTTTTTACACATCTCCAATAAAATTTTGTGTTAGAAGTGAAAAAAAAAACATCCTAATATATGTACATACAGGGTGTATATATATACAGGGTGGCCCACCACATTCGCCTCGGTTTTTCTACGGAAAATGAAAAGAGTTGGAAAAAAACTTTTAGCACAGTCATATGTTGGTCTGTGGGGAGCATATTTTAAAATTATTTTGAAATATACAGGGTGACCCAAAAAAAAGTACATATCAAAGTTATATTTTTTCTTATGGAACACCCCATATTTTTTTTATTTTTTAGATACTATAGACCAAATAAAGGTGAGTTGTTGTTATAATTCCTATACCTAAAACCCCGAAAAATTTAGCCCGTTTCTGAAAAAGAATTTACCCTTTTTTCAATAAAAATTTATAAAAACAGAGTGGTAAAAAAAATTGCCTCAAAATTTGGAAATACATTTTATTAAATAACTTCCTAAAGTTAAATGGAACACCCTATATTTAGTGGCCTATTTTGACGCAGAACTAGCTTCCCTTTAAAACTATATTAGGGTTTCCTATACCTATCTCTTCTGCTTTTTATGCAAAAGACGTTTTTATATTTGACTTATGAATAATTTCTTTATCTTAAAAATGGAACACTCTGTACTGTATAGGATGATGCCTGTTAGAATACCTTCGGGCATATACTTCTGATGCAAATAAACATATTTCTTGACACTCACCGATTACCAAAATCATTTCATCTTCTTTATTTTAACTAATTAAAATGTAACAATCATTCAAATCGATTATAATTTTAAACTACTTGTAGCTTAATCAATGATAATCGTTTGATTAGCAAGTGTCACTGTCAAATATTTTGTTTGCAAATAATAATTAACGTCATCTGATTAAAGCCTACTATTATTGAAAAATATAAATATAATCGTACCTTTGGTGATAGTCATATTGAAATGTATGTTTTTATTACCCCATTATAATATTATTTTGGGGATTTAATTTTATAAAGTCCAATACATTTGCTAACAACAAGGACATTTTAACATATTTCGTTCCAACAATAATTAAGATAGTGTACTTTTACTATATTTTAATTCTTATTTTAAAGAATGCTTTAATATTTTAGAAATGGCAATAAATTGGAGTTTTTACTTTTGCCTGCATTTTCTTCAGATAATCTTATTTTTAAATATTTAAACTTTGCTTTTAATCTACATTGGCCTTAAAAAAGTTTTAATTACAGTCAGGTGTTCCATTTTTAAATAAAGAAATTTTCAACAGAAAATTAAAAATTTTTGCAAAAATAAAAATATAAGAAATCTAAATAGTTTTAAGGGAATTAGTTCTGGTTAAAATAGCCACTTAAATATAAGTGTTATTTCTTTTAATTATTTAATAAAATATGTCATTTAGTAATTTTTTACTAATAAATTAGTATTTTATGTAATAGTTAATTAAACCCTTAGCTACTAATTTAATACAGCTACTCTTATATGTTAAAGGTGTAAACAATTTTTAAAATATGGTCTGTATTTTTTAATTTCTCAAATTTCTCAGAAACGGTTAGTTTTATGTATAGAAATTATAACAATAACTCACCTTTTTTTGGATCTATAGTATCTAAAAAATAAAATAATATATGAGGGTGTTCCATAAAAAAAATATAACGATATGTACTTCTTTTCTGGGTCACCTTATATTTCAAAATAATTTTTAAAATATACTCTCCACAGACCAAATATACTTGCTAAAGTTTTTCAACTCTTTTTAATATTACGAGCAAGAATGTGGTGACACCTTATATATATATATATATATATATATATATATATATATATATATATATATATATATATATATATATATAATATAGCATTTATAAAAAATATTCGTATTTTCTAACCATTGCCTTCTCGATTTTAGAATTGTGTTCTTAACTCATATATCCTTTGTTATCGGCTTTGTTGCCTGTAATTTCGTAGCGCGCAGAGGACTCCATCTATCGGTGCAATTCTAAAGTCAAGAGGGCGATGGTTAAAAAGCCACGTAACTTTTTACTATTTGATATATTTTTTTTCAGCATAAATGAAGTATTTTTTTACGTTTCAGTTCCCAGTTGTTGCTCTGGTCGCAAACATGAAGTTTCACATTGATAAAACACCGATAATAGCAAACATTTCCGACCATGGTCGTCCAAGTGGTATTAATTGGTTGCCCGTTTACACCTACGCACCAAATGATGTCGAAGTTGCTGCACATTGGGCATATTCAAGCTTTGCCGACAAACCAGAAGGCCTACGTGCACTTTATTGCGCTGGTGCAGTGCTAGCTATCAAGGCATCACTTGTAAAGATTGTTGATGGAAAACCAGATGGGTGTTGGAATTACACGACGAATTATACAGTTACATCGGATACAGAGATACAAAAAAAATTCAGACGTATCTAACTAGAGATAATTTAACATTTGCCGCATCGATTATGGTGGCCACCAAAGCGGACTGGTGGTTGTCGAATTTAAGCTACACATACACAACCAAGGTTCTTCAGAAAATATTTGGACAAAACCTAAATGATGAACACCTTACCATGGCTAAGATAATTGGAGCATGGGCCAGTACGATTTATATCCTGCAGCTGGCTGGAATTTCAAACTTAAAAGCAGTGTGGTGGTCTCTCCACGTGGAAATCGACCACTGCTGAAAAACCCTAGCTTAATATAGGGATCAGTCAAACACCTTTTTAGGGCTTGCTGGAACAGAAAAACTTGCGATCTGCTACGAGGTGGCAAAGTTATTTTTAAGGTGTCCTTCGGCTCGACTATGTCCAGGTGTAGAGGATTTCATACATATTTCGTCGAAGAGAGCAGCTGTCTTGAAAGCGCCAGCGAGCTATCATACTAGCGCCCTCTACCTGACCGGAAATCCCAGGGCAGATTACGATGATACAGACAATGAGGCCTTTATGGGTCGGTTTAGGCACTTATTTGAGAATCTTGAATCCCCAGTCCGAATTGGCCAAGTCTGCGGACTTTACAGAGGAAATGGTGAAATCATATCCTGACCATTGTTATCATTTGAATACGGCACTACAGAAGCTTAGACATCCAATAAATAATCCCCAAATCAACGCCTTTCATGAGTGTAAAACAACTTCTGAAATTACACAGATTCGCGAGAAATTTTTCTCATATTCTTACGATTTGCTTGCAAGACAGTAAAATCCCTTTTAGTTGAGGGACATCACTAATTCTGATATACAGGGTGTCCGGGAATATGTGGAAAATATACCGGATATGAAAGGGACACGTTAAGAAAATACTACAAGTTCATACAACCTTTTTTCGTATAGGTGTCCTCTTGAAAAATATGGCTCTATATATATATATATATATATATATATATATATATATATATATATATATATATATATATATATATATATATATATATATATATATATACAGGGTGCCACAGATTCCGAGTGCATGCATGGGGATCTCGAAAACCGTAAGAGATACAGAAGTCGTTAAATTATGGCAAAGTTGCGCATTTAGGTGCCACAACATGCCGATTAGAAAGTTGTAAAATTCCGAGTACTTCCGGAGATATCCGGAAAAAACCGAAATTTGCTGATTTCGTTTTTTTTTATGGCGTTTTTAAAGAGATATGAAAAAACAAAGACACTTTCTCTTGGCCACTTCTTAAGCTCTACAAAACAGCGTTGAGAGATTTTCCGTACGACGTTTCGTTTTCCTTAAACCATCATCAAATTTATTTTTTTAAATGCGGCACTCAATTGTTTATTGCATTTTTGAAGCAATTATAATCCCAATTACAATGATGTATAACACTTAATATTTTTCTGTTAAATAAAAATATCTTCCATAAGAGACAATGAGTGACAAGGAACGCACATAACTTTTTATAGGGGCGTTCCATATTAATAAATATTAAGTGTTATACATTTTTGTAATTGGGATAAGGGGTTCAAAAAATAAAATAAAAACCTAGTCCGTATTTAAAAAAATAAAGTTGATGATGGTCTAACGAAAACAGAAACGTCGTACAATTCAACCTGTTTTGTAGAGAAGTAGCCATGAGAAAGTGTCTTTTTTTTTTCATATCTCTTTAAATAACGTCGAAAAAATAAAAACGAATCAGCAAATTTCGGTTTTTATCTCGAGTACTCGAATTACAACTTTTCTAATCGATGTTGTTGACCTAAATTAACTTTGCCATAATTATAACAACGTCTCTTACCTAGATCCCCTTTACTCAATATATTAATTATATATATATATATATATATATATATATATATATATATATATATATATATATATATATATATATATATATATATATATATATATATATATATATATATATATATATATATATATATATATATATATAAAAAAACAGTAAAAGCGCACCTTACTCGAACATAGGAGCTCCTGGGCGTTTTGGATGTACCCATTCTAAAATACCAATAATAATTTTGTGGCTTGTATTTCAATTTCCGTCTCGTTTCCTCGCGTGGTTCATTTTTGGTTGGGACTGGTGGGGAGTGCGGTGATAAATTCGGAAGAATTATCTGCCCAGATTTAGTTCTGTTACTACGTTTTTATTTTTAGTAAGAGGATCAGTGTTTATAGGCAAGTAGCAGAGAGCTAGCGTCAACCGACTTCGATCGGATTTCTTATCAGCCATAAATTTAAAATTAGTTGCTTGGGACCTGAACGTTTGCTAGGGTCTTAAGAACCAAACAGTTTTCCTAATAAAATAAAAGAATTTTCTCAAATAAATAATGGAACGTAAAGATATTCTTAAAAAAATAAATTAATGTGCATTCATAGAATAAAAAAAAAAAAAAATCTTTGAAGTTATCGAAGATGCTCAAATAAACCACCTTCTTGAGCCAAACAATAACCAAGATTGTCATAAAAACGCCTTCTGACATTTGCTAGAATGCTGAGGGTAACAATCCTAAAAGAATTTTCCAATTTATAATTGCAATTCTTGTAGATTATTAGCCCTATTCTCCTGAAACCATAAATTTGTGTTTTACGTGACCCAGAAAAAAATCATTGTTATTTTCCATTTCACATTACAGTTTCACAAATTGCATTCGTCTAAAATGATCATCAGAGAAAATTTCATAGGTTTTTCTTACTTTGTAGGATCGGTATCCATTTTTCTCAGCCTCTACCCACTGATTTCTTGCTCAAATTAACCTGTTTTCAATTGTATTAATGAAAATTGTGGGATTTTTAATAACACGCACTACCATAATTTCCTTTATTTTCCTTTCGTTGTTTCTTCTGGGACCTATCATGTTTATGTTTTTTGGAGATAACAACCAAATGTCAGAAAGGTTTTTAATGACTCGGTGAATGAGTAAATCTGGGAGTCGGCCTGGTTGAAATAAATTAATAAATAATTCCCTAATTCCCCTAACAGGATTTTCACGGTGATACCATTTAATAATTTTAATTTTTCTCTTCCAGTTCGTAAACATCCATTATTAATAATTATTATTTTATTAAAAAAAAACTTTTTTGTTCGCAAATAATCGACACAGTAAAACTTTAGCTGTCGAGCGTTCGATAGTAAAGAATTATTTCAGAATAAACGTATTGAGTTGATCGCTTTGCCGGCCGACGCGCGTCTTATGAAATTTTTTACCGAAAATTATTGATCGATAAGCAATGCGTGCGGCGTTTTAGTAAATCAAAATGCTCCAGGATTGTCCTATGTTCGCAGTCCCTGCGCTTTACTGTATATATATATATATATATATATATATATATATATATATATATATATATATATATATATATATATATATATATATATATATATATATATATTATATATATATATATATATATATATATATATATATATATATATATATAATATATATATATATATATATATATATATATATATATATATATATATATATATATATATATATATATATATATATATATATAAATATCTAAAAATAAAGTGGTGGAGGGTATTCAAGGTTCCGTCAAACACACCCGCCATCTTCAGAAACGGCTGAGCCGATTTTAACAAACTTGGGCTAGTGAAGAGTTTTCTTGGCTATAAATCTTAAAATATTTAAAATTTCTATTTTACACGTCGCTGCTAGAGGCTTTTTCGACATTCCGACAGAAATGGTTAATTTTATCAAAAAAAATTAAATGCATTGGTATAATTTTTCTTTATGAAAAAGCAGCTAAATAATGCCTTAACAAGCTCACTTGAAAACTGCCATCTCTATATCTTGTTCCTTACCTAATATTTAGACCAAAGAAAATTGTATACGTCAATATCTCAAAAACTATAAAAGCTACAAGAAATTTTATAAAACATAAATTGTGTATTTTTCAAAACCTCTAATTTAGGTTAAATAATCTTTTCATCTAAATGCAGTACTTTACAGTTATAAATCAAAAAGCCAATTTTAGGGGTATACCTTGAAGAAAATAACAAAACTTTAAATATTTTAGATTTATAGCCCAAGAATAGCTCTTTTCAACTAGCCCAAGTTTGTTAAAATCGGCTCAGCCGTTTCAAATACAGGGTGTGTTTGACGGAAACCTTTGAATACCCCCACCGCTTTATTTTTAGAGATATAGCAAAAATTGCCAAACAAAAAAGGTTCAGATTATCCTCGACTTTAAAGATCAGGTATTTTTGTTAGATTAATATAGCAAAATTCCAGAAACATCACTTTTTTAGATTCAAGTTGCAGTTAGCCCCCTAGCGGCCATTTCAGAAACTTGAAAATAATTTCCAGCTATTTCTCTTGGCCACTTTTACTAACAATATTTTTCCCAACGCTGTGCGAAAATATTTTTGAGATACAGCCGGCCTCCTTTGTTAGTTGTACACCCTGTACTGTTTCTCAAATTTAATTAAAAAACATGAAGCATCCGCAACTTTTTTTGCTCAAAGTGTTTTAAAAATGATGAACTTTCGAATGTATAATCAAAAAATAACGATTTCCTGGGCGGTTTTGTTGACAAGCACCAACTTGTAGTATACTTTTCATATCGGGTGATTCCCCCATAGGACACCTTGATGTCACTTACCGACTATATTATGTTCTTTATTCCCTGGGTTATATTTATTAGTATAAGTTTTAATTTTGAGTTATTGTGAATTATACAATGCTTTCATTTCAAAACGAACCACCTAAATATCTTAAAAAAAACTCACCAAAAAACAAAGAAACACGTCGATTTAGATATACAGGGAAGTTTAATTTCGTATTTGATAAAATTTTATCGGTCACCTCCTAACCTCCAGTTAACCTCCTTTGATATGTCAAATGGCAACCCCCATAGTGTGACACATCATTGTAAGCGGCATGAAATTTGCTATCCAACAGTACTAAGAAACTTTAAATCGATGGACGTAGAAGCGACTTAGAAGTAAAAATGTGTGTTAATTAGTTCATCGTGTTCAAATAATTTATTTTATCAAATGCTCAAAATGTGCACCGTTATTGGCGAGACAAGCTTGTTTTGAAATTCCTCGAGACTATTTTAGTGTGCATTCATTCCAATTATTTTTTGTGTTACCTGCTCAGAAAACACTGCAATAGCACAAGTTTTTAAGACGTTTGGAACCAGTTAAATATTACTGTTAGGATTGTCATTTGACATCGTTAGTTTAAAATTAAGAATCTTGATTTTAAAATGGTGTATACTCTAGCAGAGAGAATAGAAATAATTTTCCTATATGGGGCTGAAGATCGATGCGCGCGTAGAACCGCCAGAGTATTCAATGAGAGGCATCAAAATAAAAACGTGGGGCATAAATATGTAATGGAATTGGTGCGTAAGTTTGAAGAAACTGGATCTGTATGCAACAAGAAAAGTACTAATGAAAGGGTTTTAGACGAAGCACGCCAGGTCGAGGTACTAGGACAGTTCGCAATAAATCCGACGTTGTCTATTCCAAAAGTTTCTAGGCTGACCAATATTTCTAGGGTTCCGTGCACAAAATTTTGAAAAGAATAAGTTTTTCCATACAAAATACAAATTCTTCATGAACTCAACGAAGACGATTATGATAGAAGAATAGAATTTTGCGAATCAATGTGCCAACGAATTGACGAAGACCCTCATTTGATCAAAAATATCTGCTTTTCTGACGAATCAACTTTCTTCTTAAATGGATTCTTATAGACCTTAACTGCAGATATTGGGATAATGAAAATCCGCACATATTTCAGGAAGGACATACTCAATTTCCAGAAAGATCAACGTTTGGGCAGGTAGAAACAGAATATCGGGCCATTCTTTCTGGAAGAAGTGTAACTGCAACTGTATCGAGACCTTTGGAAAATGCGATATACCCTTCTGTCGTCCAATCTTTGGAAAATCAGGTGGATGAAAATGGTGCTATGGAACTCAGTGAAAATAATTTGCATTTCCAGCAAGATGGAGCCCCTCCCACTATGCTTTAGCAGTTCAGAGTGGCTCAATGAACAGTTCAGGCACATGGATAGGCAGACGAGGTGCCATCGAATAGCCAGACACGGTCTCCAGACTAATCCTCAGACTTTTTCCTCTGGGGTTATTTAAAGTAAAGTGTACAAAACGCCACCTGCAAATATTCAAGAACTAAATGTAAATTACACTAGAATGCAGAGGTATTACCAGACAAACTTTCGCCAACGTTCGCGAAGAATTTCAAAACAGACTTTATTATTGTCTGCCAATAACGGCGCACATTTGAGCATTTGATAAAATAAATTATTTGAACACGATAAACTAATTAACACACATTTTTACTTCTAAGTCGCTTCTACGTCCATCGATTTAAAGTTTCTTAGTACTGTTGGATAGCAAATTTCATGCCGCTTACAATGATGTTCACACTATGGGGTTGCCATTTGACATATCAAAGTGAGGTTAACTGGAGGTTAGGAGTGACCGATAAAATTTTATCAAATACGAAATTAAACTTCCCCCTGTATATCTAAATCGACGTGTTTCTTTGTTTTTTGGTGAGTGTTTTTTTAAAGATATTTAGGGTGGTTCGTTTTGAAATGAAAGCACTGTATAAGTAATAAAACAAACTTTTTATTTGATTTTTGCTAATATCTTTTGCATTCTTTTAGATATTTTTAAAAAAATTGAGACAAATTCGAACAGACTTATTTGAAAGAAAATATTCACTAAAACACCAGGAAATTTTAAAAATTTCGGGCATTTTTGATAATTTTCTTTCTACAAGTCAGTCCGCCTAGTCACAAGTGTCACTTTGGCATCGATATCTCAAATGTTCCCTAAGAGATATTGCAACAAATAAAATAGGAAATACATATTAATATCTTGGAAGTTTTGGGTTATAAATAAACACAATTTTGAACATGTTTAGTGTGTTATTTTGTTCAAAAATCTCACCCATTTTATGTATAAATTTAAAGAAAAAAGTGTTTTTAAGGGAGAAACCCAATTATTGAGCAGTATTCATCGCAAAATATGTATTTTTTCATTATTGCAGGGGTACAAAAACATAATTTTACGCTCTTTAATTTAAAAAATTCCATTTCATTCAGATCTTGGTATCTCGTTATTCCTGTTATTAAAATAGAGTGAAGAATTCCCTGAAAAATCAATAAAACCCCATGGTGCAAAATATTACTTAAAATTACTTTTGGAAAAAAATCTTTCAATGACTCATTCCGTAAAAAAATAAAATAAAACAGTTTCTTAACAAACAAAAGTAATAATTTTTTATTGCCACATATAAAAATTCACTGTGTGATTTCTAATGATCAACAAGATACAGTAGTTCAAATAAACATATTTTTCGTTTGGTACATGATAAATTGGTGGCGTAGACCATCGGCAAAGCTGGTTGCTCCGAGCTTATTAGCTATATGATAAGAAAAGAGACAAATACACTCAATTCACACCAACTCTACCAATGGAATATGCTGTGAGCGTGTTAAAAGATTAAGTAGTTCAAATGGATCTGGTATAGGTTCCATCTCACATTTCAGATAAAAATAATCAAAATTCCTGCCATCGGCAAAGATAGAGTGCACAGAGTGTATTGCTTTCCGTATTAGCTGTATGAAAAAAGGAGAGAAATCTTCGAGAATGTACCTATTGGAGGCAGTCTTGCCACTTGGACGTGCGAACAGGCGTGTAGGAGGGAAAGAAAATAATGATAAAACCTTTATCTCTTGCTCGGCGTAAAAAAGGCTGTACCCTTATTTTCTTTTTTTTTCGCACGTTTATTGGCACGTCAAACGGCAAGGCTGACCTCTAGTAGACAAATGTTCGAAGATACAACTACATTCAAGTCACACCAACTCTACCAATGGAATATGCTGTAAGCGTGTTAAAAAATAAGTAGTTCAAATGCATCTTCATATCAAGGTAAAATGAATTAACAACATGGAATAAGCGTAAGAGTGGGATTTAATTTCCTGTCGCAAGTTAAGGCCATGCCTGCACAGAACCACCTCTACCAGTCTAATTAACAAGTTTAAAAACGTGGAATTTAAGATAAAGGTCCTAAAAATAGCTATTGGATATATAAGGGTGCACCACATTCGCCTCGGTTTTTCTAGGAGAAATGAAAGAGTTGGGAAAAACTTTTTAGCACATTCATATGTTGGTCTGTGGGAGCATATTTTAAAATTATTTTGAAATATACAGGGTGACCTCAAAAAGAAATACATATCAACGTTATATTTTTCTTATGGAAAACCCCATATTTTTATTTTTAGATACTATAGACCAAATAAAGGTGAGTTATTGTTATAATTCCTATACCTAAAACTGACCGTTTCTGAGAAATTTAGAGAAATTAAAAAATACAGACCATATTTTAAAAATTGTTTACACCCTGTAACATATAAGGAGCTGCTCCTAATTAAATTTTTTGCTTAGCTAAGGAGTTTAAGTTAACTATTACATAGAAGTTTTACCTCAATATTATACAGAGTGGCGAAAAAAATTGCCTCAAAGTTTGGACATACATTTTCTTAAATAACTACCTAAAGTTAAATGGAACACCCTGTATTTAGTGGCCTTTTTTGACACAGAACTAGATTCCCTTTAAAACTATATTAGGGGTTCCATACCTATCTCTTCTGCTTTTTATGCAAAAGACGTTTTTATATTTGACTTATGAATAATTTATCTTAAAAATGGAACACCCTGTACTGTAATTAAAAAACCTTTTTATTAAGGATTACGTCGATTCGCTAAAAGCACAAATTTAAATTTCTGAAAATAAGATGTATGTGAAGCAAAATGCAGGCAAAAGTAAAAACTCCAATTTATTGCAATTTCTAAAATATTAAAGCATTCTTAAAAATGAGGATCAAAATATAGTAAAAGTACAACTATCTTAATTGTTGGGACGAAATATGTTAAAATGCCCTTGTTTATTAGCAAATGTATTGGACTTTATGGTAAATTAAATCCCAAAATAATATTATAATGGAACTCAATAAAAACATACATTTCAATATACTGTCACCAAAGGTATGATTATATTTATATTTTTTTAATAATAGTCGGCTTTGACCTAAATGACGTTAATTATTACTTGCAAACAAAAAATATTTGACAGTGACACTTGTTAATCAAACGATTATCATTGATTAAGCTACGAGTAGTTTAAAATTATAATCGTTTTGAATAATTGTTACATTTTAATTAGTTAAAATAAGGCAGATAAAATGATTTTGGTAATCGGTGAGTGTCAAGAAATATGTTTATTCGCATCAAAAGTATATGTCCAAAGGTATTCTAACAGGCGTCATCCTATACTGTACAGGGTGTTCCATTTATAAGATAAAAAAATTATTCATAAGACAAATATAAAAACGTCTTTTGCATAAAAAGTAAAAGAGATAGGTATAGGAAACCCTAATATAGTTTTAAAGAGAATCTAGTTCTGCGTCAAAATACGCCACTAAATACAGGGTGTTCATTTAACTTTAGGAAGTTATTTAATAAAATGTATGTCCAAACTTTGAGGCAATTTTTTCACCACTCTTATAATATTGAGGTAAAAACTTTTATGTAATAGTTAACTTAAACCCCTTAGCTAACATAAATTTAATTAGGAGCAGCTCCTTATATGTCACAGGGTGAAACAATTTTTAAAATATGGTCTGTATTTTTAATTTCTCTAAATTTCAGAAACGGTCAGTTTAGTAGGAATTATAACAATAACTCACCTTTATTTGGTCCATAAAATCTAAAAAATAAAAAAATATGGGTGTTCCATAAGAAAATATATAACTTTGATATGTACTTATTTTTGGGCCACCTTATATATATATATATATATATATATATATATATATATATATATATATATATATATATATTATATATTATATATATATATAATATATTAAATTTTAAATTAAATTTCATACGAAAAATTTTTCCCCATATTTTCAAGCGAAAAACTTATAGAGAATTTCTTTTTTTTTTTTGTCTCAATAAAGACGGGTTTTTGAAGAAAAATTTTTTAAAACTTGCCAACGGGAATGACTCATTTAAGGTATAAGAATACATCAAAATTTTTTTCTTTTTTAAATTTAATATTTAATACAAAAAAAAATCTTTTCCCCTAAAATTAAAAATAATGGAAATAGAATAGGGGGAGTCGGACTTTTTATTGAAAATTTTCCCCCCTCTTTAGAAGTTTATTTGAAATTTCTTTATTATTAATGTTTAGGAGTTATTAAAAAAAAACGAAACCCCTGATTTTTCAACAATTTGCCCTTTCGCAACTTTTTGCGTGCTATCGTTCATATTTAAGGGGCTTTACCCCAAAATTATCACCTTTTTGAACGTTAACAAAACGTAAATAATTCATGAACACCAAAAAAAAATTTTTTCTCCTATTTTTTCCAAACAATCGATAATTTTTTTATCAACCAACAACCGAAATATCTTTTTTTTTTCTTTAAAACATCATACAAACTAGAGTAAGCCGGAAAATGCGTTTTGAGTCAGTCCACCTTTTTGGGGCCCCTGATCTTTAGCTACGTGTCGACATCGCTGCTTCCCAAAATTTTTCCCTTTATCTTCTTTCCTTATCTATCTAAAAAACCTTTTCGGGACCCCACGTGTTTAATAGTCTTTCGCACTTCTCACGGTAAACGAGTTTTTTTCTGTTATTAATTATATTTTCCATCTCACTTCGATAAATCGCTGTCTATATAGGAAAAAAATTTCTCTTTCTCTCGATATACAATATAACTATATCGGGTTTGACTAGTATTTAGGTTTTAATTTTTTCCCTTTTTTTTTTTTAAAAAAAAAAAAAAACTTTTTTTTAAAAAAAAAATTTTTTTTTTTTAAAAAAATTTTTTTTTCCAAAAATTTTTTTTGGGAAAAAAAATTTTTTTAAAAATTTTTTTTTAAAAAAAAAAGGTTTTTTTTTTTTTTTTTTTTTTTTTTGGGGCAGTTACAAAGGGTGATGCCTAAGTACAAAAATTTCCGGGGGTCTTCAGGGTGGTGAGAGGGAGTTTGTTCCACGGGATTAAATTTTTTTGGGAAATTTGGGGGGGGGAAGGAAAAGTTTTGGGCCGGGGTTTTTCCCCAGTTTGACACTCTAGGGATGGGGGAAAAGAAAAAAGCGGGAATTGGGGGGCCCTTTTTAACTGAACTGAAAAAGGTTTAAAAAAGTTGCCCCCGGGGTTTCTCTGTTGGGATCTCCCCGAGAAGGAATTTTGGCCAAAACCCCCTGAGAAAAAACCCCCAAAATTTCCTATAGAAGGCGACAGATCCCCTAAAAGGGTCGACGATGGGCAAAAAGAACCCTTTCTGGGGTTGGATCATTAATGGGGAAAACTTTTTTTGAATGGGTCAGAAGACAAAAACGTTGTGGGGGGCGCCATTCCCCAGACAAAAATTTTAAAAAGGGTCTGATTTGGGATACATACAGAGTGTACAGATTGGAAGAAGAGAAATATTTTCTGGCTGAAAGGGGAACCCCAAATTTTTTTTGGGAAACTCCAAGCTATGGATGAAATGTTTTTTTGTGCCCCTTTTTTGGGGGTTTTTCTCAAAAGTAACGCCAACTAGTTAAACGACTCTTTGTTCTGCAAAAATTTGGCCCCCCTCATATGTAAGGGATGGCATTGGGGGCTTTTTCGCGACAGCAAAAAAAGACTGTTTTTTTGGGGTATTAAACTAACCCACGATTTTTGGCCCCCCAATCCAAGATAAGTTTGGGGCGGGGAAAAGATATCTGCATTGACCTGCGCTTTTTTTTAAAAAACAGAATTACACGGGGTTTAAAAAATTAATACTAGAGTGGAGGGGTTTTTATCGTCAGCAAAACCATGAATGGGATTGATTGTGGAAGAGAGAAGATCGTTAATGTGTAGAAGAAACAGCGGGGGTTTTCCCGCACTGACCCCCGGGGCCCCCAAAACCTTTTTTGGTAGAAGCTGGAGGAATGACCATCTACACTAACTGATATACGTCAAATTAAAGGGGAAATGGAAACCCAAAAAGGAAAAACTTTGGGAAAAACCGAAAAAAGTTTGTTAAAAAACCCCCATGCCAGACCTGACCCCAAAACTTTGGATATGTAAAAGGAACGTAAAATTTTTAAAAAAACTAAAGGGGCTTGTTTTTGTGGAACAAAGGAAAGAAAAATCAGCTGGGGAATTTTCTTTGAGGGGAACCTTTGTCTATCATGAAAGGGTCTTATTTTTTTAGATACTTTAAGATTTGGGTTAATTAATTTTTCCATTCCTTGCAAACAACTGAAAAAAAGAGATATAGGTCTATAGTTAGAAGGGAGAGTTTTGGATTTTTTTTTTTGGGGCAGGTTGCCCCGTGCAGTTTTTTCCCTCCCCGGGGGAAAAGCCCATGTCGTAAAAGATTCGAAAGGCGAGTTAAGATGGGGAGTTTTTTTTTAAACGATTGCTGGTATGCCATCCAGCCCAGACGTTTTTTTTGTATTAAGAGAAAAAAGAAAAGCTTGATCTTTTTGACTTTAAAAATTATATCGGACATTTTATGAAAACAGGGACAACTGTTGGAAGAGGAAGATTAATAGGAGGATCAAGCATAGAATTGGCAACAAATTGTTTGGCAAATAGTTCGGCTTTTTTTCCTTTGGGCTAGAGACAATTCCATCTTCAGAATTAGGGGGGGAAAAATTTTTCCAAAAAATTCGATAATATTTTTTTGGAAAAAAAAAAAGCTTTACTGCCATTTGAGCAAAAAACTTTATCTTTTATTATAATAATAATATTAATAAATATAATAATATAATAATAAATATAATAATTTATTATAATAATAATATAAATAGTAAACGATTTTTAAATGTGTATAAAGCAGAGCTGGGACGAATTTTTCAAACAAGAAATCGATTTACTGATCCGAAGAAATTGAATCACCAATGTACCATTTCGGGGTTAAAAATTTTATAAATAATTTTTGATAAAAAATTTAAATTTTTTTTAGCTGCAGTAGACATCCTACTTTATATTATGTTAAAAAAACATTTTTTTTTCTATTATCAGTCAAAACTAAAAGTTATCCAGAACTTCTAGAAGTAGAGTTATAAATATTATTCGATAAGATGTACCATTTCAGGGATTAATTTTTTTTTTAAATGATGTTTTGGGGAATAAATAAAATATTTCAGCTGCAGTAAAATCCTACTTTATATTATTTCCCCAAAGAAAACCCCCTTTTCTATATATCAGTCAAAACTAGTGTTATTCAAAAAGGCCCCATAAGTCGAGTTATAAATATTTATTCGATAAGATTTTCCATTTCGGGCCAAAATTGCATAAATGATGTTTTGAGGAATAAATAAAATATTTCCAGCTGAAAATAGACACCCCATTTTTTTATTATGTTCAAAAAATTTTTCCTTTTTATAAATTAGTCAAGGCTAGAGTTATCCAGAACTGCTACAAGTCGAGTTATAAATTTTAAAATTTAAAAAGGTGTACCTTTTTGGGGGGTTTAAAAATTTTTTTAATGATGCTTTGAGGAATAAATAAAATATTTAAAATACAGTAGGCATCTGATTTTTAAAAGTATGTTCTAAAGACATCCTTTTACTATAAATCAGTCAAAACTAGAGTTTTAGAAGGCCTAAAAGAAAAATTATAAATATTTATTCGATATGATGTACCAATTTAGGGGTTAAAATTTTATTGATGTTTTGAGGAATTAATAAAATATTTCTAGCTGCAGTAGACATCCTACTTTATATTATGTTCTAAAGACATCTTTTAACTATAAATCAGTCAAAGCTAGAGTTATTCAGAAGGCCTACAATTGGAGTTATAAATATTTATTCGATGAGATGTATCATTTCAGGGGTTAAAATTTTTTTTTAATAATGTTTGGGGAAAAAAAAAATATTTCTAGCTGCAGTAATCCTTTTTTATATTATGTTCTAAAGACATTTTTTTTACTATAAACTAGTCAAACTAGAGTTACCAAACTACTACAAGTGGGGTTATAAATATTTATTGATAAGATGTACCTTTGGGGGTTTAAAATTTTATTAAAGATTTTTAAAATAAATAAAATATTTCCAGTGAGGACATCCTCTTTTTTATTTCAAAGACACCTTTTACTATAAATCATCAAGACTAGAGTTATCCAAAACACAAGTCGAGTTATAAATATTTATTCGATAAGATGTACCATTTCAGGGTTAAAATTTCATTAATGATGTTTTGAGGAATAAAAAAATTTTCTTTTTGCAGTAGACATCCTTTTAAAATTTATGTTAAAAAGCATCAAAACTAGAGTTATCAAAAGGGGCCTATAAATCGATAAAATGGTACATCTTATCGAATATTTATTGATAAGATGTACCATTTTAAAATTTTAAAATTTCTTAAATGATGTTCTGAGGAATAAATAAAATATTTCTATTTAGTTAATAGTTATTGGGCGAACTATTTTTTTACTGAAAAAAGATATTTGGGAGATGGTTCTTTAATATTCAAAGAAAAATATTGGACATATTTTTGGCTCAAAATATTTTATGCAAGGAGCTCCATTGGTAGTTGAAAAATTAAAAAAAAAATGGAAACTTTAATATACCCCTCGGAAAAACTAACAATCTTATCGTGATTATACTTTGGCGGCCCCTTGTCGTTGGCGGGAGGCTTAAACCGCCTGGCCCACTCGTCGCCTCTACACGGTAACCTTTCTATGTGGTTTTCGGTTAATATCAAAAAAAAAAATTAAAAGTTACTTCTGCCGTTCCGGAAATCAGTCTTTTTTTTAACAGGCATGAAAACATCCAAAAATTAGTTTTCCAATCCATTGGAGCCCTTTAGAAGTCAATCTCCAAAGAGGAGGCCTATACAGGATTGGAAGGGAAAAGGGCTTAAGAGTCAATTTTTTAATGTTATAGGTAGGATATTTTATGGTATAACCAAAGTTTAAAAAAAAGAACGACAACAATTTGCCCTTTTTCTTTATGGAATCGGAAAAAAAAACAAAAATCGTGAGATTTGGCATCACTGACTATTTGTTTGTTGAGAAGTCCGGGCCAGAGATTCCCTCTTCTTCTTGGGTTGGAAAAGGGGTCAGCCCTGCGTTTTTTTCTGTCTTTATTTCCCCAAGCCTTTGCCTATTAAATTAACATTTCCTTTTAACGCACTGAAAATTTCCCACCTAAAAATTGGTTTTCCAGACGTGTTGAAAAAAAAAAAAGAATTTGTATTTTTTTCCCTTTTTTTTTATATACAGGAGATTGCCCCCCCAAAGGGGGTAGATATTTCCCCAAAATAACAGGCGTTTTTCAACATCAATCATATGCCTATACCATTCTCACTAACATTTTGTCCACTAACTACGGTGTCGCTCGTTTTCCCCCGCCCCCCCCCCAGTCTTCGAGCAACAGTTGTTTTTTTTATGTAAAACCGAATATCAGTCCTAGTGGGGCCTCCGGGTGGCCGGACAGGATGACCACCGGCGGCGGCCGGGGGGGGCGGCAAAAATCCCCCGGGGTCTGAGGACGAATGCGTTTCGTCCGATATCCTGAAAAAATAAACGTCAGACCAAGGGGAAAAGTAAACTAAATACATCTAGACAAAAAATAATTTTACATACTGTGGGTTCGGAAAAAATAGTAAAAAACAATTTAAAATTTGAAAAAAAATAAAACACCCCAGACATGATTTTGTTTATGATGACCCCAGAAATCATTGATCAAATCAATGATATGGTGATGGATGACAGAAGGTTAAAAAATCCTTAAGATTGCTAGTGCTGTGGGAAAACTCCACTAAACGGGTACATAAAAATTTTAAATGAACATTTGGACATGAAAACCTATCCCCAAAAAGGGTTTTCCACGTTTCCGCTTGCCAAAAAAAGGAATCGTGTGAAGTGTTGCAAGGAGGTTTTTCAGCTGTTCCAAAAGAATCCGGGGGGACTTTTTGTGTCGTTTCGTCACTGTGGATGAAACATGGATTCATTACTATCACCTTAGACCAAAAAAGAAGCTAAGCAATGGGTTCCCCAAAGGGGGGAAACCCCCCAAAAAAAAGGGGAAGACCGTTCCTTCGGCCGGAAAGGTTATGGGGACTGTTTTTGGGGTTCCAGGGGATAATCCTCATCGACTATCTGGAAAAAGGGAAATTTATTACAGGTGCATATTATTCATTTTTTTTTGTACCCGTTTTTTAAAAACCCAGGGGCCCAAAAAAACGCCCACGGTTTTGGGCCCCAAGAAAGTCCTTTTCCATCACGACAACGCACCAGCCCCACCTCAGCAGTTGTGGTCGCAAAATTAATGGAAATAGGATTTCCCCAATCGTTTCACATCCCCCTATTCTCCCCACTTAGCTCCCTCGGGGTACTATTTGTTCCCTAATTTGAAGAAATGAGGGGGGGTTTATTCAAAAAACAGACATCTCCATTTTTAAAAAAATTTGAGAAAAACAACAAAAAATGTTTTTTAAAAGTCGCTTAATTTAAAAAAAACTATTTTTACATCGGTTTAAGCGGATTTCACTAATATAATTTTTTTAAAAATATTTACAAAAAAAACATTATTTTTGGAAGATATTTCACAAAGAAAAATGGGATAAAATCTACCTTTGCATGAACACAAGGGGGGAAAAACTTGTTTTGTTTGAACACATAAAAAAGGGATGTCTGGATTTGTTTGGACAGTAGAATAAAAAAAAATTAAACATTAACAAAATTTTTTGGAAAAACTTAAAAACGAAAAACAAACTGTGAAATATATTATTTAAATTTTAAACCCTTGTCGTCTTCAAGACAATCGGGGGTCTCATCGAGGATTTCATCTTCTTCCGTTACTTCGGTTTTTCCTCTTTTTTCTCCTTTAAAAATTTTTTTTAAAAAACTCCAAGGATGAAAGATTTTCCCATTGAATTTTTTTCGTTGTTAAATTTTTTTAAAAAGAGTGTTAAGAACATTTTTTTTTTTTTTTTGGGGGAATTGGGGTTTTTTCAAGTGGCAGCATCTTAATTTTTTTAGTTCCCCTTACGTCCTCTTTTTAAAAAAAGGAAAATTTTTTTTTGTTCGGAAATTTTTTTTCAAAGCTTTTAATTTTTCCCTCTTTTTTTATTGTCAAATTTTTTTTCCCAGATAAAATTTTTTTTAAAAAAATTTTTTTTTTAGCCCCCTTAATTCCCCGGTTGACTTTAGTATAGGGTTTCTGAAAGTTCTTTGATATTGTAAAGTTCCAATTTTTTTGCCCAACCCCCCGAATTTTCCCCCAAGGGAATTTATATTCATTAGGTTGGGGAATTATCACGTTTTTTTTAAGTAATTTTTCCCCCGCCAAAAACACGATCTGCGGGAAAAGGTATGGGTGACCTCTAACTGGAAAATGGTTTTACAATTTCTTCGAGGGTTTGGTGGGGTTCAGTTTTTAACCAATATGCCAAAATATGCATTATGTGGTTTTTTTTGTTTTCCCCCCCACAGCCGTAAAAAAAGAGTCTAAAAATTTTATATCAGCAGTTAAAAAAAGCGACCTAAGATGAGCTATTAGGGCTGATCCAACTTCTGTTAACCCCCCGGCTTGTTGGGTTTTTTCCGCCAGGTGTTAAAAAAAGGGTTTTTTGGGGTCAACATCAACGCAACAGAGGGTAAAAAAACCTGATTTGCCTCAAATAAAATGCATCCTGGATAGGCGTCTTGGGGGGGGGGATGCACCTGCTGCATATAAAAAAAAGAAAGAAAAACTATTTTCGGGTTTTTTCTTTTAGCAATTTATGAAAGTTTAAAAGGGGGTTTTGGGGATTCTTAATTCTTTAAAAGATCCCCCTTTATTATCGCCCCCCTTTTTTTTAAAACATTTTTTTGAGACACGTCCCGCATCACAAAGCTGGCGAAGAGAATCCTATTTAAAAACCCCCCAAAAAAAGTCTCTTAAACATGGTTTTTTGGAAGCAAAAAAATTCGGATGTTTTGCATTATACAATTTAAACAGTTTGTTAATATTGAGATCACACGATACGTAAACACGGCAAGTTTTTTTTTCTGTTAAATTTTGACTCTCAGTTGCCGGAATTGTCTGAAAAACCCCTCTCGAATCCTTCGCTTTTTTCAGTGTTTTTATTTCCGTAACTTCCCCCCGGTTTTTCCTTTGGAATGTTACCTTCTCTTATAATCTTGTGGATAGTAGTTAAGCTTTTTTTTGTAATAAAAAACACAAAAAAAAAAAGTTTCTCCAAACTGTCAGGTTTTTTTAGTTTTATTCCCCCTGTATAGCGAAAATAGTACACAAGGGAACTGATTTGGTTTCCCTTTTTTTTCTGGTAATTTTTTCCCTTCCTTAAAAGGCGACGTCTCTTTGGCTCTAAAACTGAAAAAGGGACAACTTTTGATCTTGGACTATTTTGAAGGCTCTGAAAAAAATTTTTCCCTTGCTTTTTTTATGCCCCGGAGTTTTTTCTAAACTACACATGTAAGCATTTGTGTTGTGGTTGCAAGGGGCCTACAAAACGCCTTAGATTTGGATCAGCATTAGAATACCTACAATATTATTTTTAAATAGCATAAAACACACATAACCTCTAAAACCTCTTACCCTTTCCTTTTTTTTTTCCGTTCTCGTCTTAATAACTTTCGATTTTTTTTTTTGCTGCCTACCCTTTTTTTAGTACCAACTGCAGTTTCCATTTTAAAAGGGCCCAGAAAAAAAAAAAAAAAATTACACAAACACCTCTTTTGGTTTTTTTCTAATCACCGATTGAACACTTTTTTTTGATTTGAAAATTTTGTCGGTTTTAAAAAGGGAACATAAACCGTTTAAAATTGCTTGGGGGATAAAATCTGATTGTGGAATAAAACTGTTATCCCAAAGAACAAAATTAGTGGGATTTTTTTGGTTTTGGTTAGTTTTTTTTTTTTATTTGGATATGTCTTGTTTTGATCGGACTCGATAGATTTGAATAGCAAATAATGTGGGACGTGTCTTGTTTTGCGGGGGAACTGACTTGGCAAACCGTAGAAAAATCCCCAAGGGTTAAAACCCCAAAAAAAAAATTTTGGAAAATGGCAGTTGCCTTTGCTGAACCCCCTCAAAAGGTGGCGGGGATTTTAAAATTAAAAAGGGGTTTTAGACACTGAGCGATATTTCGCAGACTTGGACAAATCCCCTTATTTGGAAGGGGGCAACAAAAAAGGAATATCGTTGGACGAAGTGTATAAAACCCCCAAAAAGGGGGGCCCATGTAGAAAAATAAAAAAGGTTTTTTCCCCAGACAAGTAAGTATTTTTTTTTTTTTCCCCCCTTTTTTAAAACCCACCTC
Organism: Listronotus oregonensis; assembly: GCA_019359885.1. Taxonomy (NCBI): domain Eukaryota; kingdom Metazoa; phylum Arthropoda; class Insecta; order Coleoptera; family Curculionidae; genus Listronotus; species Listronotus oregonensis. The sequence goes on along the minus strand of JAHBCN010005894.1, from coordinate 1,047 downwards.
GTATCTTCCCAAAATTTTCCCGAGCGGTGGTTTAATTTTAAAAATTTTGGGGAAGGGCTGAATAGTTCAGTTTTTCAAGTCAAGTTATTTTAATAAATATGTGTTGTCCGATTTTTTTAAAAGGAATTACAAAAAAAATTTTAAACTTCAAAACTGTTAAAATTTATGTAATTTTAAAAAAAAAAGCATATCCCTAAATGTTTGTTTTTTTTCCAATTTTTAACCTTATTAAAAATATATGACCAGTTTATCTCATTTATTTATTTTCTAAACTTTTTAATTTTTTTAAAAAATAACAAAATAAAAAAAACCTTTTTTAAAAAAAAACCCAAAAAGGGAAAACGGGGCCCCAAAATAAAAGTTTTTCACTACTAAAAAACCATCCCAAGAAAATACAACATATAAGGGGGGTCACCACATTCGCCTCGGTTTTTTTTCGAGAAATGAAAAAAATTGGAAAAAAAAATTTTTTCACAGTCCAAAATTGGTTGTGGAGAGCATATTTTAAAAAAATTTTTTGAAATATGGGGTGACCCAAAAAAAAAATACATATCAAAGTTTTTTTTTCTTATGGAACACCCCCCCTTTTTTTTTTTTTTTTTTATACTATAGACCAAATAAAAAGGGAGTTATTGTTATAATTCCTATACCTAAAAAAGACCGTTTTTTTGAAATTTAAAAAAATTAAAAAAAACAGACATTATTTTAAAAATTGTTTTTTACCCTGTAACATATAAGGAGCTGCTCGTAATTAAATTTTCTTAGCTTAATAGTTTAAGTTAAATCTTACATAAAGTTTTACCTCAATATTTAAAAAGTGGTAACAAAAAGCCTCAAAATTTCGAAATACATTTTATTAAATAACTTCCTAAAGTTAAATGGAACACCCTATATTTAGTTTTGGCCCCCTTTTGAAGCAAAAAATAAAAATTTCCCCTTTTAAAAATATATTGGGGGTTTCCCCTACCTATCCCTTCTGCTTTTTATGCAAAAAAAGTTTTTTTTTGACTTGGAATAATTTATTTATCTTAAAAATGGGACACTCTG
>JAHBCN010005893.1:0-52170 GCA_019359885.1 Listronotus oregonensis | reverse complement strand
TTGCTCCGCCCATAATACCCGTATGGTTAAAAGTACCTGGAAAATGCTTTTAACGGCAATATAATTGGTCCACGGTACCGGATACTTTGGCCAAAGGTCCCTGATCTTTCACCGAATGATTCTTTTGGGGTCATTTAAAAGTTATTTATAAAAGTGTAAATTTGAAATTTAAAGTACAAAACCCCATATTTTTAGAATGTAATAAAATTTCGCAATATCAACTTAGCAAAAAAATTTAATTTTAGATCGGTTGGGATATTGTTTAGCTGTTAATGGGGGTTGTTTAAACATTTGATTAATTAATGTTTTTTGTAATTTTTATTATTTTTAAAAAAGTTATTGTATTTTATTTCATTTTATTTTCCCACATCTAGTAAAATATTAAGATTTTAGTTCTCTTTTCTTCGGATCTATTTTCGATTTCTATTAAACATTTACAATTATTTATTGCGATGGCTTTGACTCGAATTTACTGACAATACGTTTAATGGTTGAAATGGAAGATAGGCTTGACGAGAAAATAAATTTAAAATATTTCAGATACTGCTTTGGTTTAATTAAATTCTAGGATGAAAAAATATTTTTTTAATGATGGGCAGTAATGATTGTTATTTTTTTCATTAATTTTTTTTAAATTAAATCGTTGGTCCCCTCTCCCTTTTGCAATCAATATACGTTTATCAGCAAGAAAAAAGTATGTAAAAATTTAAAAATGCAGTTCGACAATCTTTTTTAAAATAATTTTAAAAAGAAAATATTTTTTATTTATCTTATTAGAATATACTTATCTAAAGTTTTTTCCTATACAACAGGTCCAAAAGCCGATCAAAAAAGGAACACGAAGGATCGGTTCAGAAGGAAGACCGCAAATCGGACAGACACCACAGAGATCATAGCAGTAAAGACAGGAATAAAGACAGATATTGTTATCATCACCTAGAAGGACACTATGAACATTCTCAGAAAGAAGACAAATTGCTTTTAAAAAGGTAAAAAAGAACAGCCTGAGTAATATCAATCTGGGGCCTTAGAAAGGTACTTTGCCTTTGAAAAGAAAAGAGTAAAGAACAACATCATAAAAACCATAGTCAAAAAGAGGACAGTCATAAAAAATCTTCGGGGGACAAAAAAAAGGCAAGAGAGGATGAAAGTATTTCAATTTGGACGATATTTTCCGACCGGTAAAGAAAACGAGAAGGACAAATTAAATTCAGTCCACGTATAAACATAAACTTAAAACAGATGAGGAAAAAAAACAAAAATTGTAGAAGGAGATTTAAAACTTATTTTTAAATACAGCAAGATCACCAAAAGTTAAAACCCTGTTACAAATGAATAAGAAAAAAAAGCAAACATGAAAATGAAGTCACAGAAGCGATAAAGGCGGGAAAATCGAAACGGATAAAATCAAAAGATAAAGTGGTAGAGAAAGATAAAGATGAGGATCAGAAACAAAAAGAAAAAAAGAAAAATGACAATAAGGGTAAAACCGAAGAAAATATAATAAAAGAAGAGATTGTTCAAGAAGTTTTAAAGCGAATTAGAAAAGAAACGGAAACGAAGATGTTAAAAGAAATAGGAACTGTGTACGATGGAAGAGAAAAGAGAATAAAGACAGATAAAGATGCAGGAGGCAATCATGAGAGTAGGGAAAAATGTAAAAAAACAGATGAAATAGAAAAACTAGGGGAATTAAAAGAAATTTCTCATTCTTCTCCTAAAAAAGAGATATCTTCAGATAAGCGATCTTCAGAAAAAAGGAAAACATCTGAAGATGTAATAAATAAAAGCTATTCTGTGAGTCAAGATGAAGTGCTTACTCGGAAATCTTCAAGTAAAAGACAACATCGCCAACATATTAAAAATATGGGACAACTGAGTTCGGAATTTAAACATTCTTCTCCGTCACATAAATCATCGGGTAAGCAACACCATTTTCAAGAAACAAATATTTACACATCCGAGAAATCGGATTATAAACAAAAAGAATCTTTCGAAAAAAAGGTGTTACCGAAGGATTCGTTGGTTTATATCAGAAACCGTAGTAGACCACCTCAAGAACTACTTATACCCATAGCAAATGTAAATAATCTATCCTGGGAGGAGCACTTGAAATATCATGTTCAGCACAGAAGACCACAAACTGCAAGGAGAAAAGATAATTTATCAAGTCACTCTTTAAGAAAACATTATACGTCTGCATCAAGCTGTAGAGCGTACTCAGACCAAACACAACGTCTGGGAGTTATGATATACAAGATGGTCGGGGAAAATCATCATCAGAAAGACGTAATATATCTCCTGGAAAACTAATGCTTTGGAAAAAATCACATCTATTACCCTGAAGGTGGATACAAGAGAAACAATATCCAGGGCAGAAATAGTAGTTTCTCAACCAGAAGACTATATTATGCCTCCTCGCGAGCTGAGGACATCTAATGAGAGGACAAGCGAATTTGAGCACTTGCACAGTCCAGAAAGAGACAGAAATCATCTCAGGCATAACAGGGTTCTTCCTTCTGCAGATTTCTTAGAAAATATAATTTTGCCTCCTGAAAGATTTAGAACACCAACACTAAATGATCATTGTGATCGATTGCATGATCAAAGGCGTTCACAAAGTCCAGGAAAACATTATCCAAAACAGGAATTTCTCGTCCAAGGAATAGAACCTCCAATTTTGGAAGGTTCCAGGAAAAAATCTGGAGGCAGAGTACGAGTTAGGAATCTGGAATGCAAAACAGTTTCTGTTATTGGAATTTCACCCCAAGTAAGAGTTAAGGAATTTCCATTGGCTAATCAAACTCAGACTAGTAGTAGATCGCATAAATTATCTGCAGATGGAGATTTGGTGGAAAAAAGAAAACAATCAAAACGTTTTAAACTCTACTATAAATATTCTGTTGTTCATAATGGCAAAGAAGGATAAGGATTCGGGTTCTTCTGATGTAAAAAGCATCGTGAGCGACAGTTTTAGGGTAGTTTCTGATCCTTCTGAGGAAGATCAAACTACGGTGTACTGTCCCAGAAATGTCAGAAAAGATAGGGAATTTTGTATGACTTCAGAAGTAACACAGGTGAGTGCATTATTGTAATTTTAAGATATGTTTATTAATTAGTGGCTCTTACTCAAAAATTCCTAGAAATAATGTTATTTTTTAGCCCGATCTTTAAGCATAATAATTTTTTCTTTTTGTTTACTAATAAACTCTGTAAGTAGTGAATCTTGCGGGACTATGTGACACTTTTGATCAACTGCGCATGTGCAAAAAAAATCTCGATAGCATGCCTATTCATTCTTTAGCTAAAGTACTTGGGCACCCTATTCTTTGTTATAGTGATAGCCACCATTGCTTAGGAGAGGTGTAGTGTAAAGGACTTCCATTTCTTTGCTATTTCTTTAGTCTTGTAAAGGCGAACTTAAGGTCAATCAATATTTTTAGATCTGCCAGTTTTGCACAGGGATACAGTGCCACTTTCATGCCTCCCCTTACAGTCTATCTGGAAAAATCCCAAATTTTCCACTTTATCTATAGAGTGTCTTAATTGTGTAACCCGCTGCCTAAAAGAATAAGCAAGAGTCGTCAAAGACGTCAAAATAATCATTTATCTTACTTTGGAGAGATTTTTTAAAAGTTTTTAATTTTTTTGTTCGAAAAGCTTGGCTTTCACTGGATAAACTATTTTTCTATTATATACGTCTTTTCAAATTATTAAAATAATGCATAGTAACATGTAATAAAAAGTGAAGTATTCGTATATGTTTGATAGATTTTTTAAAAATTATAAAATGAAATTATAATTTCCTACCAATCGTAGCGAAACAAACCGTACATAATATAAAATAATAAGCAATGTTTAATATTAAAAAAGTATTACACCGCCACTACAGTCGATATTAAAATCTGACCTCTATCATTATATACAGTCCACTTAAATTTTCCTGAAATGTCGTGATTTCTTTGCTGTTGTGCAGGAGATAATAATAAAAAAACATATCTTTTTAGGTCTTAAATATTGTTCCAAAGAAATGGAATAGGTCAGCCACACCTAGAGAATCGCACTTAAATAACATCATTGAAGAGCCATCTAACCTAACAGATTCCATAAAAAATGATGACTATTTCTTACCAATTAGAGGTGCAAATGAGTGTTACTTTAGAGCTCTCACTAGCAGTCACTCAGATTACTGCTTTAAAATAAACAAAAAGCCCGCAAATTCCAATATAAGTATTCAATCGAAGGACATTTGGGGTGGAATGTATCGATATTATGAAGACGGCAATTGCAGGTAAATGTTGTATTGAGTTTTGTTGTTAATCTTCCGGAAAATTCCAGAATCTTCTTCTACTATAAAAAGATGTTGAATTCGTTTTAAATTAGTCACCGCTTCAACAAGTCTAGCAATGGAACGACTTGTACTTTGTACAGAGTTGTATAACAAGGACTTTACAGCCCCATTTTTAATTCCAGCTGTACTTTTATACATATAAAAAAAATGAAATTGCCATTTTAAATATTTATTTCCGCTGAATCCGATCATGAATAAATCATGATTAGAAAACAAATTAAATTTAAAATAAAACTGTTGAGCTTTGCTTCCACGGGAGAGTAAAGTATCTGCTCCAGGCAACCGATGTTCATACAACGCCGTCTTGGCTAGCACTGGCGAACCTTGTGTCAATAGCTATTTCATTTTTTTTTTGTAAAAGTACAGTAAACTTAAAAATGCGGCCTGTGGGTCCTTTTGGATTTTCTCAAAACGCTTGTTTATAGCAGCATTACCACCCACTTTTGTAGCTTTAACTGGCTGGTTCACAATATCTTAATGTAAGACATAATTTTCTGTTAATAAACAGTTTTTAAATACAGCTGCATATACACAAAACCCACTGTTTAAAAAAAGCAAACACATTTTTCTGGCATCACTGCTCAATTTTAGGTACTGCAGACATGACATGCATTCAAAAAGTGATTTTAAACTGGTGCCTTATGAAAATCAAATACATATATTGAGATCAAAGTCTGATGTATTCTCGGGCGGTACCAGTGGCAAAAAGATCATAAAGTCAATATTTCTGGAAGATTCTCATCCTTTCGTAAAAACTAGAAAACGTGGTATAATCCCTAAAAACGACACTGTATTTAAAAATGTCTTAAAAGAAAACAAAAATAGCACAAGTGCTTGCAAAGAGTGTCAGACATCTAACATCAGGATAAATGATGATTTTATTACTGTGGAAGAAGAACAAAGTGCCCTTGAGTTCGACAACAAACAAAAACAGTTTAAAGAAATTTACGAGACCATTGATAGTCTAGAAGAAAACATTCATAGGTCACAAAAAACTCCACCAAAGAGATTAGACGTCGCCGTAAGTTCAAAGTTTTTAAGTTTAGATGAGATAAGTGACAAGAAACCGCAATTTAAGCAGATATACGGAACCATAGATAAACTTCAAGATACTATTAGGTGTCGTACTCAAAAAAACTAGTTCATGTGGCAATTGGGTCTCCAGTAAAGCCACAAAGAACCCAAAGAAGTAGCAAGAGTGAGCCGAGGAAGAATACACATGAAATTGCTGTTGGTGATAGTAAAGCAAATATACTAAAAAGAGAAAAGTCTCTTTGTTGGAGATCTGGTCTCAAGTCTACTGGGGTTTCACCGATAAGAATAATAGCAGATTTGCAGGTAAGACTTTAATTTTATTTATGAATATGCTAAATATGTATTTTAATAAATTGAATATGAAAATATTTTAATATTTGTAGGATGCAACAGGCAGTCCTACAAGAAAAACAACTACACCAATGCCATCAAGTAGAAGACCCTTCGTATTAAAGGGTTCTGCTCAGAAATACACTAAAAATACACTAGATGGAAGTCCGTTTAGAAAACCCGCACCTAAGCTTGTAGAAACTAAAAAGGAACCACCACAACGAACCAATATAAAACCAAAAGTTTTGGTGGTCAAAGAAACACATCCAAAATCACCACAAAGAAAGGAAGTAAATAGTGAAGATCAGAAAAATCATAAGGGCATTGATTATCCACAGCCAATATCCCCAGGCATCAGGGTAATCAGAAGCACAGATAAAAGGCAAAGAGAAAATAGTACTACCAATCCATCAAGAAATGGGAAATTATTTGACGAAAATACCAAAATAACTACCGTAGAAAACCCTAAAAAGGAAGCTAAAGATCAGGACGCAAAAGATACATGTATTATTGTAAGCAGATTGGAAGATAAAAACCTGTTAGCACTGGACCTAAAAATAAAACTTCGGTTTCTAGCAAGTCTGCACGAAAATTAGTATCCAAAGATAAAGGAGACATCGTAAGACAATCACCTTGCTGCACTCACAAAGAAGAGTTTAAGTCTTGCGTACACCACTATAATCCCAAAGATTTAAATGACAAAACATCATCAAGTTTATCAGTGGGCTCAGAAAAAACACCAGCAGAAACCAGTAGCAATCCGGTTACTGTTAATACAGCCATGCTTGAATGTCGTCCACCTTCGCAAAAGAAATATATTGCTATTGAACGCAGAACTTCCTCTTTTATAGCTATGGATCAGGTCAGAAGATAAGAAGGAGTAGGTCTTTGGTAGAAATTCAAACCCATAAGACTGCAACAAATAGATCCAAGTCAGAAATAATCAATGTTGATAAAGCTTTGATAATTTGTAGTACTCGAGACACCAATGGAGAAAGTGCCGTCAGTGCTAACATGGAAAAATACACCAACATGCCTAGGTTAAGATGTAACAGCATTAAATCCAACACTCCTTCATTTGATCAGTTTATTGGAAACAAATTCACAAGCAGACTCTTTCTTACAAAGGACTACAAGGGTGCGGAAATTAGCGCATATCAAAGAAGGAAACTGTATGACCAATCAATACGACAAAAAATGAAAAAGAAATTTCGGTTATCAAAAATGGATGTCGGGCCTCAAATTTTTGAGGTAAGGTTTTTGTCCACGGTTAATCAAGAAAACTGCCAAAGTAGAGACAGTGATGCAAAAGTGAATCAGTATTTCGACAGACCTTTGTTCACTTTAAATTTGGGAAAAGTAAAAACGGAAGGCAGTGTCTATAAAAAAGGTCCTTACCATCAAACTGCAGAGAAAGACCTTAATGACGTAAGCAAAGTTCAACAAGGAGACAATAAGTATATTGATGATACATTCAAAGGTAACGAAAATGCCGTTATTGATAACGAGGCACAAGAAAATTGCGTTGTTACTGAAGATAAGCTAAAACCAACCGATGATAGACTGTCTGCTTTGAATATTTCGACTAAAATATTTGATTCTATTTCTAATGAAGATGTGGCAGTTCAAGAATTACCTTCTAAGGTTGAAGGTAAATCTGTCACCGAATTGTTTTTTAAGGATGATAAAATTCATCAAGATAAACTGTTAAGCTTTTGTAACAAGCTTCTGGAAGTTAACAGTTGTTTGGGATTTCAAGAAGAATTTAAGGCTGCCCAATGCTCTTGTAGTAAATTTTCTAACAATTGTCAATCTTGTAAAAATTTTGTAAATTTAATGGATATATTATGTTGTTCTTTGGCAACATATTGCGATTCTAAAAATAATTTAGTTGATTTTAAGTTGCAAAGTGATTTTATATCTGAAAGCTTATGCAATGGTAATCAGTCTAGAAATGAAATCGCCGTGGAAGAGACAACAAATACTATAAAACCATCTCTGATAACTTACACGTTCATATGCCTAATTTAGAATTACAAGAAGCTGTTAACAATGTTCAAGAAGTTTTTTCTAAATCTGAAAACAATATATTGGGCAACTCTAAGGCATCAATAGAACCAAGCGATAAAATATTTAAAAACTTTGTTGAATTTGAAAGCCTTTCTACCATCAATAGGACAGATGATGGACCATTTCTACCGCAACCACTAAGCTGTCCTATTTTGGCTACCAAGACTTCATCTTTTGAGTTTCTCTACGAAGAAACTTCTTCGTCGGACGAAGGCATTCCTCGCGAAGTACTCTTGGCAAATTTGACGAGACCCTTTGATCAAACTTTCAACTTAAGTATGAGTCAGTACAACGTAGAGACGCCATTTTTTCAAAGAAATAGTTATTTTAGTGCTTCAGGATCTTCCGAAAGTGGTTATGTAAGCATAAAGTCTAAAACTTACAAAGGAACTTCTATGGTTAATTTTTTTAAGAAACCTTATATAGCTGCGCTGTTTAAACCTCCCTTCCATCGACCAAAAAGAAAGCGATGTAAATAACATTTGCAAGCAAAGAGGCCAAGGTGATTTTGAAAAAACTTCACTTTACAGAGAAATGACCAAAAGTTGTCAATTGTATGCCAGAAAGGTGAGGGAAAGTTGTGAAACGAAACTGGAAGAACATGTTGATGAATATCAGGAGTTTTCACTGGCGCTATTGTTAGGAAAAAACAGTTCAGTAGTACTGGAAAGTAAGCCGCTAAGCCAACAGTTAGATACTCAGATTTTCCTAGCAGCTAGCAATAATGATGAAGTAAATACAGAAGAAATGATCGATTCCAGGATAAAAAAAGAGGAAATTAATGCAGGTAAGGGTTTTGAGCTTTAAAATAATAATATACAGGTCTAAACTTGCTTTACTTTAACTGTGTTTTAGGCGATATTATTGACGGTTTATCTAGAAGTAGTGATGCCCTCGTGGAAAATGGATGCAAATTGGTTTTAAGCAACGAGTGTTTAAAAATTGATAGCATAACATACTTAGGAGCTGAAATCTTCAATGAAAAATGTCCAAGCCTTCATCGTAAATCATCCAAAGAGTCTCAAATGGAACTTAAAAATGATGGTATTAATGCAGATAAAGATGCAAGCTTAAAAGATGAAGATTCATCTTTTACCTTGGACTTCTCCTTGGATTCAAATAATCCGTTTGTTCCAAGTAAAGACTCAATTGCGCAAAAGTTTTTGTATCACTTACTAAAGTTTATGAGAAAGAAACAGAACTGTGTAATGAGCTTTTTAAGGATGATGAGTTTCTAAAGAATGTGTTACTGCCAGCAGTCAAAGAAAGGAGAAATGAAGAAAAAAAGAACAGAAAGAGAAGGTTTGGTAGATTCTTTAGGAAGAAAGTGTCAGACAACCAAATAAATTTTGTGGAAAATGGATGCGAACATAAGGCAAGAGCTAAGGTTTAAATTAATAATATATAATGTTAGGGTTCGTCACATTTTTTTCTTTTTTCTAGATTTTTTCAGAAAAGGAAACTTCAGCGAAACTACAAAGCTTGGCTTTTAATGCCAGAAAACTATTTTACGATGTTGGTTGATGCTGTTAAAGTTAATGGAAATATTGACGATGAAATAAAAATATGTGGACTTTTAAAATTATTAGAAAGGATTGAGAGTGGTGATTTTTATATGACTCAGGTAAAATAATTATTTTATTTTTAGTTTATATTTTTTGAGGTAAGTATTTTTATTGTATTTTAAAGATTTTACATACTTTTTGGTTTTGATTGTTTTGCTAGAAATCGATAAACATGGTTTTCCTTTCTTTTTACCTATTTGTCCATCTTCTGAACCGAATAAGATTTTAATTTTAAATTTAATAAACCTGTAATTCTTATTTTTGAGCAATATTGCTTCAAGGAAAAAAATTAAAATTAATTTGGATCTATAACAGGTTGAGGTAAAGTATCAACCAAATTGATCGCAGAGATTTAATTTTGATAGCTATAGTTTTAGACATATTTTATGGTTAGAAGTGTTACGTTATCATCTCCGCCATTTCTTTATAAATTTAGCTAATTATTCGTTTGAACTCTTATGACAGTAACTATCAAAGATGATTATTTTTATTTATTTTTTTAATAAGTTTTGCAAAAATATTAAATTGTTATAGAACGATGATGACTCTAACTTTGAAGAAGATGTTAAATCCCAAGTTAAGGAAGCTTTTGTTAATATCTACGAAATATGTGAAAAGCAAGCTAAAAAGTCGAAAAGGCATATTGGCGACCGAGAAATTGATTTAATAAAGGGATTTGTCAGCAAATACAGGATCGGATTACTTTCCAAAACAGACATTGTGGCGTGCTACATTGGACGAGGAGTTATTCAGACAGAGGCCCAGCTTAAAGGTAATATACAGGGGTAAAAGAAATTCTAATTGTAATAAAAAATTAGATATAATGAATGCCAGCTGTGCTGGGTTTTAGACATTATTTTTTATTTTAAAATTTGATATTTGATACATTCGATAATTATTTAATTTTTTGTTTATTTTAAAGGTTGCTAGTATGCAAACCCATAAGATTTAGAATCTCTTGGACACTTGGCTGCCAAATTTAAAGTTATTTAAATATTAATAGTATTTATTCTTTTTAGCTGCAGTTACATATTTAATGCATTCACAATCCGACGAAGTTAACATTAAGAAATTTGAGAAGTACTGTAATTTCACTAAATCGTTCGAAAAATAAAGGTATTTCTATTATAAAAAAGTCTTATTTTATTATTGATTTTTCGTTTTATAAATGTGCAATTTAGGTAGGTATGAAAAGGAAAAAAAATATATAATGGTATAAAATCATTTATTTACATGATAACAATCCGCTGTATTGATGCATACAAACGATAAAGAAAATTGAACAGAAATTTTGAACAAAAAGGTATAATAATATTGAAATACAAAAATATAATTTCGTATATAAAATATACAATACTGGAATTCTCAAAAGTCAATACAAACTACCTAAACTTCAATATTCCATGGCGTAAATGATCCGGGTTCTGGATTTTTAAGCTAAAAACAAAAACGTTATTTATAATATTTCTTTACTATATATTTTATGAGTATGTAAAGTAATACAACATTTTGGGTAATATTTAATTTTGGTGATATTTTAAAAACATAAGATGATATAGCAAAATTTTATGTAAAACATTTTATGTTTGTGTTAAATGTATTTATTATAAATATTATTATTATTATTATTATTTTTTTATCTTGTGTCCCTGAATGTTAAATTCTTATTTTGAAAACAAAGATTGCAGTACGTCAATAAAAAGATAATTTTCAGAAAAATAATGTTGTAAATAAAACATATTTACAAGCAAATTCTATGTCCTAAAAAATGTGGTTTTTTATATTGACAACAAAATTTTTTATGTTAGTATGTCATTAAAAAGGAAATTTATAGAAAAATAGTTGTAAAAAATATTTTATATTATAAAAAACATTTGTGTAAAATTATATTTTTTAATTTTATAGTTATTCTGGATGTAAACCGTCATATTAAAAACAAAATTATGTAATAAGTATAAAAAAATTTTTTAGAAAAATATATATATATATATATATATATATATATATATATATATATATATATATATATATATATATATATATATATATATATATTATTTTTTTTTTTTGAGCTTACCCTGGATGTAATATTGTCTACACATGCCATCCTTATCTTGGCAGCTGTAGCTGGAGCATCAAGTCCAAAACGCTCTGTTATGCCATTTTCCTTTCTAGCTGCAGTAATAGCTTCTTTTATGGCGTATAACACTGAGGATGCTAAGAAAAGTGGGGGCTCACCAACAGCCTAAAAAGCAGATATGCATTTATTTATTTATACGGATTGCACTACAAAATAAAAATGTATAAAAAGCTCATTTAAAAATCTACAACAAAACAAAGTAAAATAAAAAATAATAATACTAAAATATTTTGATATAACGAATAGTGCATTTTAAGATATATAGTTAAAGTAGAAGAAGCAGAGTATGCTTCTGAATACTCGAAAATAGAGGCTAAAGGCCATCCAAACAATTTTAGCTGGTTAAATGTCAAACTGCTTGTCATACCTTTGAAGAGTATACAGCTCTGGAACCGTTGGAAACGCCTTTTAGTATGGAAACGTTAAATTCTGCGGGTATGTCTCCGAAGCCCGGAATTTTGTAGGTTCCTGGACCTCTAGTAAACAGGTTCCTGTTGGAGAATATACAAGCTCTTCCAGCATAAACAGACCATACCCTTGCATAAACGCACCTTCTATTTGTCCTATGTCGATTGCAGGATTTATACTTTCACCTAAATATTAAAAAAAAGGAAAAATATAGTATTTTTAATATCCTAAAATAATCTTTTAATTTACCCAAGTCCATAACAATATCGGTTCTCAAAACTTTGTGGTCTCCAGTTAGAGTATCTATTTCAACTTCAGAACAAGATGCACCATACGTAAAATAGGAAAAAAGATTTCCTTCGTTGGTCTCCCAGTTGTGCCCTATATTTGGGGCTTTGTAGAAACCTTGGGCAGATAGACTAACTCTAAAAAAAATAGAAATGTATAAAATTATAAGCTGCCTATTTGTTATTTTTCTTTTTTCTTGCTGCAAGAGAAGTATTTTAGTCCCAAAAAAAACGCACGATTAATTTATTGCACATCTTTACTTTCTTGGGGATCGATTACTTATGAAAGGGTAAGGTTTTTAAACTTTTTTTTGTTTTTTTTTATTTGATGTTCTAAATGTAGAACCTTTTAAAAATATTGTTTAAAAATTTGAGAGGGATCGGAGTAAAACTAACGAATGAACATAGTACTTATATTAGAAACACAGAATTCCACAAATCAAAAATCTGTCAACACGCATTTGATAATAACCACATAATAAACTAGAATGGTTCTAGCGTTTTAGCAAAGAAAACTCGTGTAAAAAAACGTAAAATAAAGGAAAGTGCATTTATTTTATTAAATAAACACAGATGTGTAGCATCAATATCTGTTAATTTAAATAATATATGGTTACCTATGCTTAATGCTGAAGTAAATTCAGGTAAACTTAAAATTAATTAACACATCATACCACCCACTTTTCTGGTCTTTTTGAATACTATACATAACGTCATTAAAAAGTAGAAAAGTTATCAGAAATTTCTAGGTTTTTAGATCAAAAATTTCCTAAAATTTAGTTTAATTTTTTGTTTTAGTTTCTATCTTGACAACGGTGGCCGACTTGCCACCGAAACGTAGATTAGTATTTGTGATTTTTTGGGTTTTTTGGGGGGTTCTCTTCTTTTTTGTTGCAGGCGATCTGCAAGTTCATAGGAGTCAACAGAGCTGGACAGGGTCAGCTCGTATACCCCGGGACCTGGACCGAAGCGATCCCATTTTCCAAAAAGTAGGACTAGGATATTAGCCACCCCTCTCAAGATCAATTTCCAAAGAACACAAACTGCAGAAGTAGGACATGGAAAAAAACCTGAACGAAGACGGCCCACTAAACTTAAAAAAAAGAACCAAATATAAAAATTTGCCAGACAACAACCCTCAAAACCAACCCCCGGAGAGAAGAATAATAATTTTTTATTCCTAAACTCCTAAAATTAAGAAAATACACAATATCGACGCGAAACAAGACATAAAACAAAAAAAATATTAAAAATCCTAACTCAAAAAATAAAAACAAAACAGACATCATATAAATAATTAAAAAATATTTTATAAATAAATTATTAATAAACCAACTATCATCATATTTTCCTGAACTTAAGACGAATCTTTTAATTATATTTACCCCATGACATTCTACAAAAATATAAACATATCAAATATACAACAATAAATATTTTAAAATTTCAAAAGTAAATTAATTTTACATGAAAAAAATTACCTGTCGAAATAGGCGGCTGAAACCCAGTCTTTCCATTGTCCCGTGGGATTTTTTTCCTTGTATGGCTTAAGACGTTCTTTTATTATGTTACATGCATTCTACAATAAACATAATTATATTGTTATTTAAATAAATAACTTTTTTGTTTTTTGTAAAAAATAGTATATTATTTTATAAGGAGAAGTGATACGTTTCATGGCGGGCTCGTGTTTGACAGCCGAACGGAGTAAGGTAATAGATAGCAAGCTATGAAAAGTAACTTTTCCTCCATATAAAATATGCTAGTTTTTCTTTAAACGTCGACAAATTATTGCAAAAACATTTCTTTTTAAGAGTTATAATTATTAAAGATTTGTTGATTTGAGTAATAAATAAAAATTTTAGTTTTGTTTTGAGTTTAATAAATATTAATTTGTTGTTGGCGCTTGTTTTGTTGTTTGTTTGTATCTATGTTGCTATGATAAAACTTTTCCTCCGCCGGCGGGAAAGTGAAAAGTAAAGCTTCGGCGGAGAAAAAATAAAATTCGCGGTCGCCTATACAATCAGTAATGACGAATTTATTAACATCAGAAAAAAAAATTCAACATTATGGACCCACGATACCGGCAGATTACTCAAATAATCAAAGAGGATTTTTTTTAATATGATTGAAGTTACAAGATTTGAAATCTTTAGGGAAGGATGTTGTGAGAGCTTTTTGTATTTTTTTGTCGCCACTTATTTAAGTTGCTTACCAAAACAGCCATTCCGTTTAAATCACTACCGGTACTAGCAGCAGTAGGACTCGTATTGGGTACTATTTCGGTACTGGTACTATTCGTATGAATTTTATCCGTAGGTATTTCCAAAGCTCTACTGGCTACTTGAATCATCTTAGTATATAAACCTTGACCCATTTCAATACCTAAAAAAGTAAATATGTTCTATAGTTTTGTTGCAGATTCATGTTCGGTTTACTCGCCTTTAAAGTTTCTAGAAAATGGGACCACTTTGATCCTGGTCCCGGGGTATAGCGACTAAGGTGCTCAACCCTATCGACCCAGCTTATATAAACAATTTTAACAGGGCAAATAATAAAAGAGATATAAACGAAATTTTTATTGACTAGAAGTTTTACTTCAAAAGATAGAATGAGTAATTTTTTTATAAACGTAATCTATTATATTATTATTTTTATCCCAATATGCTTAAAAATAAGTTGAATTACTGTTTTTCCAGTGGCAGTCCTTTTTATGGCTACATTTAAGTGACAAAAAATATTCCACAATCGAAAATGAGTTGCTTGCAATAGTTTGGGCGACTATAAAGAAGCTTATATAAAAAGTTTAGATGGGACAAATAATAAAAGAAATATGAACGAAAACGTTATTTTGACCAAAAACTTCACTTCAAAATTGTAAAATTAGTATTTTTCAACGTAATTTTTGTGTCTTTTAATGACATAAAGTCAAATAATAACCAAGTTCTTGGAGTCTGGTAAATTTTTACCAGAATTCTATCAAATTAAATTTTAATTTCTAATATATTTTTCAAATAAGTTAATCTTGATAACGGTGACAGACTTGCCATCGAAACGTAGAAAAGTGTTTTGAATTTTTTGGTTTTTTGGAAGGTTTTTTTTTCTGTTTTATGCGATCTGCCAGTTTATTGGGGCAATAGGGCTAAGCACACTTAGTCGCTATATCCGGGACCAGGACCGAAGTGGTTCCATCCTCTAAAAAATTTCTAGGCAAGTAAATCCAACAAGAACTTTTTAAAACCTAAGAAAGTGTATTTTTATTTTTATTTTATTCGTTTTCTTATTTTTACCTCCATGATGAATGAGAACTGAACCATCGAGATAAACATTAACCAAAGCTCCACCTTGATTGAGAAAAGCTACTCCAAAGGCTATTCCGAATTTTGTTGGAATAACGCTTATGCCACGTTTCTTGTAACGATGCTGGCTAAAAATAAAATTTTGTACTAAAAAAATCAAACATATTTATTTATTTTCTTAAGTACCTATATTCTGAATTTGCTTAAAGATATACAAGGACGGGATGAAAAGCTTTTAGCCTAAGTAAGGAAAAAGCAAAATATGGTTTAAAACTATGTTTTTTTATACAGTCTCCGTGTAGCTCAATACATTTATTTCATGCTCAAGGGCCTTTATGCCATTGTTATAGGCTGATTTGTCCAGTTTTTTAAAATAGGCGTTTGTGGCAGCAATCAAGTCTAATAGTCTAGGAGAAATCGGCGCATATGTACCGAAAACTATTCCACCTCATTTTTTTATACGATCCTCTTTAAATTGCCCTACTGATCATATAAATGCATGTTGCCATGGCGCCACCTGGTGCCATATTGTTGAAACCGAAATTGTTTAAACAACTGCAAAAAATTGTAAATTTTAACCGGACATTTTTTTATATTCTTTATTGAAATACAAATAAAAAGGTTCAATAACTTTTTACGATAAAGTTAATATTTTTGGAAATATGAATTATTGACAGTTCGAAAAATCCTAATTTTGGATACTTTTGACCCATGAAAAATGTATATTAAAAAAAATATATAAAAAATATATTTTTTTATTCTTTATACAATACTTAATTATATTCTTAATTGAGATTTAAAAAAATCGTATTGTTTATACAGGTTTTTTAATTGTTTATTACGCGCGCTTACAAGTAAAATAAAGCTCCAATAACTTTTGTAAAATTGATTTCAGGGAATAAACTTATAAAAACATATTGTAGATAATAATAGCTATTTATGTATCAAGGGCGTTACTGGGACTATAATGCCCTGAAGGTCGAAATAGCCCGAGGGCCCTCTGCCCGAGGCTAGATTTCGACCTGATGGGCATATAGTCCAGTAAAGCCCGTGGTGCATACAATGCTTTATGTTTTACCCAAAAGAGTTTTTCAATGACTAATTACATTATTTATTCGCAATATAAAAAATAAGTTGCACCTGTACCTGTATACCTACGTAAGTAGATAATGACTGGTGTTAAGTTTGACTTTGATGTTTCGGTCAGTTAGTCAGTTTTTATTTAACGATTTGCTCAAAATGGAAAAAATTCCACAAAATATAAGAGAAAAGGCCATAAAAGCGACCGAAAATCTTTTGCCAGTTAAATCAAGGCAACAGTATGATCGGGAGTATGGCATATTTGGTATTTGGAAAGATGCGAACGCAATTCTTCAAATAACCGAAAACGTTTTAATGGCATATTTCCAGGAACTGGTAAGTTATTGATTTTATTTTATACATATGTTTAACAAACTTTATTATTTTTAGTCGGAAAAATACAGTCCGGACTCTCTCTGGACCAAGTATTCCACCTCTAAGGTCTACGTTGATGGTCTATGAAAATATAGACATTTCGCAATACCATCGTCTCATATCTTTTTTAAAAGTTAAGTCGAAAGGATACGTCCCGAAGAAGTCTAAAGTTTTGGAAGGAGAACAAATATTAAAATTTATTAAGAAGGCTCCTGATGATATCTACTTGGTACACAAAGTCATATTGGTAATGGGTGTTTTTGGAGGTTTAAGACGAGATGAGTTGGTCAAAATGACCATTGATGACATTGAAGATAGAGGAATAGTCTTGGTTATAAAGGTACCAGAAACTAAAACTTCAACTTCAAAAAGTTTTACTATCATTGAAGAAGATTTAGGCGCTTTAAATTTAATAAAAAAGTACACAACATTAAGACCAGCTGGAATAAAGGAGCGAAGATTCTTTCTTACCTACAGAAAGGGTCGATGTACAGTACAACCATTGGAAAAAATACCATAGGAAAGCGTCCCAACATTGATCGCAAAATTTTTAAAACTGGATAATGCAGAAGCTTACACCGGCCACTGTTTGCGTCGCACATCGTCAACTTTACTTGTTGAGGCAGGTGCTTCGTTTGAAACGCTAAAACAACATGGGAAATGGAAAAGCTCTTCAGTAGCTGAAGGATATATAGAAGAAAGTATTTCATCCAAAAGCAAAGTAGCCAAAATGATTGCCAATTCAGTTAATTCTTTAATGGACTGTTCTTCTATACAAAATAGCGTTAGTGCTACCACCGCTGCTACCATCACATCAGCTACATTTTCCGGGACATTTCAAAATTGTGAGAGAAATAAAATTGGATAAGCAATAAAATTTCTTTCATATTAGCGCATTAGGGCATTATAAGCGGGCATTATCATAATGCCCGCTTATAATACCCTAGGTGTGATAGCAGGTATTATTGCTATCATAACATATTCCGTTTCTAAGGTATTATAGATCAATAATAGATAGGTAAAACATAAAATTATTAACAACATTGCTTTCTTTAACAATATTGATAAAGTAACTAGTTTTTAAGATAAATGATAAATATTGATTTAGGACACAGAGAGACCGATGCAGCGTATGAGTCACAGAGGTGGCGTTAACCTGTATAAACAATAAAACAATTTAAAATCCCAATTAAGGATATTATAAACTATTGTATAAAGATTAAAAAAATATACTTTTTATGTTTAATTGTTTTTTTACTATATATTTTTCATGGGTTTAAAATTACCCAAATTTGAATTTGGAACTTAAATTTATATCCAAAATACTTATCGAAAAGTCATAAAACTTTATTTGTATTTAATAAATGAAAAAAAATCCGGTTAAAATACTCCTTGCAATTGTTTAAACAATTTCGGTTTAAACAATAGGGCGCCAGGTGGCGCCATGGCAACATGCATTTATATCATCAGTATGGCAATTTAAAGAGGATCGTTTAAAAAAAATTGAGATGGAATAGTTTTCGGTACTCATGCGCCGATTCCCCCTAGACTGTAAGCCCGAGGCAATTTTTTAACAGCAAGAATTTTTTTGCATGCGGTAACAAATGAACATCCGATGGAGCCAAATCTGGTAAATAAGGTGCATTAGAAACCAGCTCGAAGGTAACTGATAAATGTTTGCCAGGACAATTAGCCATTTGTGCCAAGGTGCATTGTCCTGGTGAAACAGAATTTCTTTTTGCTAAACCGGGACGTTCCATGCCGATGAAATGGCCTTTGCCTTCTTCAGAATCGGTTCGCCCCTCGCTGTTCATTGTCTCGATTGTTCTTTTGTCTCCGGCGTACACTGGTGGATCCAAGTTTCATCAACAGTAACTAATCAGCGAAGAAATTCAGTTGGGGAACGCTTAAACAGCGTTAACCACTCTTCTGAGATAGTCCTGTGAATGAATTTTTGCCCTGGAGTAAGCAAACGCGGCACCCATCAAGCGGATAATTTTCCCTTCACTCTTGCTCACAGCTCCAGATATCTTATCCAACTTCAGCCGGCGATTATTCAAAACGATTTTATGAATTTTATGCACAATTTTTTTAGAAGTTGCCGTTTTTGGCCTGCCTTAATGCAGGACATCTTCAGTGCTCGTGCAACCCAAGTTTTAACGGTAGAAAATAAAGTCACTCACTCACCTAAAGCATCTAATTCTGCTTTAATTTCTGTAGGAACTAAACCTTTAATATAGAAATATTTTATAATTGTACGTATTTAAATTTTTTCCATGTTTGACAAAATGTAAAATTTTATACCTTTAAACAACTATAAAATACAACCACTAGACGCGATATCTCCAAAATTTAAAGATAAACTAACAAAGCATGAAACTATTGAAATATGTGGTCATATGACCGCAACTCGCGCCATCTATGGGTTAGGCCGCAAACTTTACATTCCAATCTTTTATATTTTGTTCTTTTAATGATTTAATTATTTTATTTGTAGTTTACCTACCTATTGTAAGTTTGAATATCCTTCTTTCGTTTATAATACTCTGACATATTGATACATTCTTTCCAACATTTGTCTAGTGTGCAGTTATCTAATAATTGATTATAGGGAGTTAGATCTCCTGTTTTATATAGATTTACCTGTAAAATAAAAAATCTAAAAATACATTTTATTATAAAAGTGTTCTAAGAAAATAAAGACTTATAATTTCCAAGACCCTGTAAAATTGGTGATGTATATTACACTTATAAGTTATTAAGATAATATACATACATTTCAAATTTTTACCTAATATGATCTTTACCTTCTTAAAATATTATCTTTTTTTTTATAGAAACGTTTTCGATCTCAGTTATTTAAAGATATTTATTCTAGACCATATTTTTTATACTGTCCTGACAAAAAAAATAAAAACTTTTTTTGTTTAAATAAAAAAAATATAATAATCTTTCAAATTTATTGATTTTTCGAAAAGTTTTCTAGAAGTCTATATGTATTAGACTACATTTTAATTGCTTACCTCACTAACTTCTATCCTATCGATCCCAAGAAAATCTGCAATATCTTGTGCCATTGATTCCGCCAGGAACATGCCTTGTGGTCCTCCAAAACCTCTGAATGCTGTATTTGATGGTAAGTTTGTCTTACAAATATATGCAGTAACCTTACATGCGGGGATACGGTAGGCATTCTCAAAGTGGGCTATTGCCCTTTCAGTTACCTAAAAACACCATTATTATTAATAAAATTATCATTTATTATCAAGATTTTGATCGCTGACATGAATTTTCAATATCTCTTTCTCTTAGTATAACTTACCCCCATTGATAAATCTAATGAATAACCCCCATTGGTATAGAGTTCCACGTCACACCCTAAGATTTTTCCTCTGTCATCAAATGCCACCTTGTACTTCATAAGAAAAGGATGCCTGCCTCCTGTCATAACCATATCTTCATCTCTGTCTAGCATGCATCTGATTGGTCGGTTAAATTTCTTAGCTGCTATTGCTGTGGGCAAGGCAATCATGGCCGCTTTGGTTTCCTTGCCTCCAAAACCGCCTCCTAGACGCTTTACTTTGCAAGTGATCTTGTTCTGTTGGACACCTAGTACATGTGCCACGAGCCTCTGATAATGTAGAATCAAATTAGGATAGTGTAAAGGAGAATATTGTAGAATAGTATCTATAATTAAGGCTGTAGAAAGAGAAATTTTATATTAAATATACATTTATATAATGACCACCAAAATGTTGGACACTCGTATGGAAAAAAATCCTAAAACTATTAAAAAATTTGACAATCACTTCTCCTTTTATCGATATTGACATTCGGCTTATTGGCAGCGGTTGAAAAAAAAAGTTATGAAATTTAAATTAAAATATCAAAAAGTTAGGTTAGCGCATGATACCTAAAAAGAAAAAAAATCAATAAGACGATCTCTAATACCTCCGTTGTTTATATATATATATATATATATATATATATATATATATATATATATATATATATATATATATATATATATATATATATATATATATATATATATATATATATATTAAAAAATTATATATATATTTTAATATACAAAACCCCAGACAATCGAACATAGGACAATCCTGGAGCATTTTGGATGTACCAAAAACCCCCACGCATCGCTTATCGATCAAAATTTTCGGTAAACAAATTCATAAGACGCGCGTCCCGGCAAAGGAACTCAATACGTTTATTCCTAAAAATAATTTTTTTACTATCAACGCCGACAGAAAAATTTTTACTGTGTCGATTATTTGCGCCCAAAAAATTTTTTTTTTAATAAAATAATAATTATTAATAATGGATGTTTACGAAGGGGAAGAAAAATTAAAATTATTAAATGGTATCACCGTGAAAATCCTGTTAGGGAATTAGGAATTATTTATTAATTTTTTTCCCCAACCGGCCGACTCACACGATTTCCACTATTCACCGAGTCTTTAAAAAAACCTTGACTTTTGGGTTGTTTTCCCCAAAAAAAATAAACATGATAGTGTCCCAGAAGAAAAAAGAAAGGAAAATAAGGAAATTTGGTAGTGGCAAGTGTTATTAAAAACCCCACAATTTTCTTTTAAACAATTGCAAAAAGGTTAATTTAAGAAGATCAGTGGGTAGAGTGCTGAAAAAAGGATACCGATCCTACAAAGTAAGAAAAACCTTAAATTTTCTCTGATGATCATTTTAGACGAATGCAATTTTGTGAAACTGTAATGGAAAGGGAAAAAAATGATTTTTTTTCGGGGGGCAAAAAAACCAAATTTATGGTTTCCTGAGAATGGGTAAAATCTACAAAATTGCAATTATAAATTGAAAATTTTTTTTTGGTTATTACCCCAGCATTCTAGCAAATGTCAGAAGGGTTTTATGACAATCTTGGTTATTGTTTGGCTAAAAGGGGTTTATTTGAGCATCTTCGATAACTTCAAAGAGTTTTTCTTTTTTATTCTATGAATCAAAATTTTTTTTTAAGAATATTTTACGTTCCATTATTTATTTGAGAAAATTCTTTTATTTTATTGGGAAAAAAATGTTTGGTTCTTAAGCCCCCAGCAAAGTTGCGGTCCGAAGAACAATTTTAAATTTATGGCTGATAAGAAATCCGATCAATCGGTTGACGCTTTTTTGCTCCTGCTCTTGCCTATAAACACCCCCTCTTACTAAAAATAAAAAAGACAGAACTAAACTGGGCAGATAATTTTTCCCAATTTATCACCGCACTCCCCACCAGTCCCAAAAAAATGAACCACGTGAGAAAAGAGACAATTGAAATACAAGCCACAAAATTATTATTGGTATTTTGAATTGGTAGCATCAAAAAAACAGGAGCCTCCTATTTAGCAAAGTACGGTGCGCTTTACTAAAATAATTATATTATATATATATATATATATATATATATATATATATATATATATATATATATATATATATATATATATATATATATATATATATATATATATATATATATATTTTAATTTTTAATATAATAGATAGATATATAAAGCAAAAAGTAATAAAATATTAAAAATAAATAGTTTACTTATATTTATGAAACTAAAATAACAATTTTTTAGCAGAAAGAAAGAAAAAAATATTGTGTCTACTATAGATGTAATACTACATGAATTTATTAATAAAACTAATAAGAATAAATTATATTATATAACCTTAAACAAATTTAAAGAAATTCTGCAGTATTGGTCACTTGATCTATCTACCCTTCTGCTTGTTTTTGAAATAAATATATAAAATTACTTTGTTAGAGTGCCAAATCTATTTTTTAAATAATTTATCAATTTACGCTAAATTTCGAACTAATTATTTATTGACAACCAGGGGCCATTAAATATTTAAAATGTGTTAGGTTGCCAATATTTTTTATTTTTCACTCTTTGTTAATTTACTTTGTTGTTAAGTTTATTGTTTACTTAAACAACAAGTTTGTTACTTGGTCATCAGAGTACCCACGAAATCTAAATTTTTTAATTTTCCCGTTTTGAAAAAGTTGTTCACTTTATAGTTAGCAAACTCAATATAAAACAAAAAGATAGGATGTTTTATTCAATTAAAATTATTTAAAAGTTTGCGCATTGAATAAAAATTAAATTCTAAACAGCTTTTTCAAATTATTTTTTTAGATATTATGCCAACATGACTTACTTTTTGATACTTTAATTTAATTTTTATAATTATTTTTTCAAAGGGCGCCCATGAGCTGAATGTAAATTTCGATTTTAAGGTTACTAAATAAAATGCCCAAAAAAAAATAGTTTCAAATTTTCTTTTTGTTGTTTACTGTTTTTTTATACTTAAATATATAAATAATTGATACTTGTAACAATATTATAAGTCTTCAGTGTGTCGATGCGATCTTAGGTCAATTTTGAGAACAACCCTCTAATAAAATTTCACACCTTCAACTGTTCAGCTTTAAAAAATTGACAAATTTTACATTATTCAATATTAAATAATTTAAATTAACTTTACCTGTACTTCAGAAGGATTCTGCGAGGAAGAATATAACTCCATTTCATCATCCTCTCCCTTGGGTACTGCTATTAAACCTTGGTCTCAAAATAAAAATGTTCTTGACCTCCAACGCGACACTGCCCTTCCAAAATATGGGGAGCTTCTTTAAAAACCTAAAAAGAATTGATGCTATTCATCTATAAAAATATTTTCAATAATTTTTATCTCCAATAGATAAGTTTAATAATGATTTTTAAAGGTATTGAGGATCTTTATTTATTATTAAAAAAATAACATGTAAAAAAAGCTTGAAAGAAAATGTTAGGTTCCAATAAGAATCCTAATAGGTCTATCTGGATCGAAAAATGTCCAGATAGAAGTTCTATCATAACTGATAAATTTTATAAAAACATTATAAATTCATCTCTTTAGCAAAACAATAAGTCGGAAATGCCGGTACTTTATTTTGCTTTTCCTATCAATTTTCCGGTTTCCCAAAAAAAAAACTATACAAAAAACACGAATCCATTATTTTTTAATCAATCTGTAACTATCCGGAATTGCTGTTTCAAAAACACAATAGTTTATTATAAGTAACAAATCAATCATCGCATTTTCATTTGGATCTATTAGACTTTTTCGACAGGGAAATCTTATTTGGTCCAGCGTTTCTTTGATAGCTATATTCCTTCCCGGAAGTGAAAGTCTGGAAGGTTGTAAAAATATTTATCTACAGCCCCATTGGATGCAAGCGCTTTCCAAAAACAAATTTCTTTTTGTGTGGAAAGAGATGAAAGTCTGACGGTGCCAAATCCGGAGAATAGGGTGGATGGCCGAGCAAATTGTACCCAGTTCCAAATTGCCTACACACTTTTGTTAGCAGGTGCATGGTTCATGTAAAATATGTTTTTTTTTTAATCCAGACCTCTTCTTTCGAATTTTGACATCCAGCTGGTCAAAAGAGTTATACTAGTAATATTCACCTGCAACTGTTCTGCCTTTTTCAGGGTAATCAATAAATAGGATCCCTGCGGCATCCCAGAAATCGCTGACCATGACCTTTCCAGCAAATGAAATCAAATTTCCTTTCTTTGGCACTGAACCACCGGCTTTCGGTCGGATCCCTCTTGAATCGATTCAAACATTGCTGCGAATGTCATTTTCGGATTTGCTTTTGGTTCGCATTTAGCACCTTGCGCAAAGCTTTCGCATCCCTAATTCTTCGTGCACGATGTTTTGCTTCCTTTCTTCTAATATGCCCGCGGCCTTAGCTATCTTACACACCTCTACTCGCCTTCGCCCAACACGATATTCTGCACATTTTCGATAGTTTCCGGTGTGGTTGCAGTGTTTGGACGTTCTTTACGTAGGTCAACTTTGAGCGATGTGCGACCACGTTTATGTTAAGCTACCCACTTTTTAAAGGTTAAAACTGAAGGAGCAGAGTTTATGGAAACTTCTGTCAACTTTAGATGAATTTCCTTAGAAGTTTATACATTCAAAATAAAGAATTTTATGACCCCACGATATTCAACTTTCGCCAATTGGAAAGCCATCATTAGGTCAGACCGAGAACTTTTCACCTGATCCTCGTATTTACCAATAAAATCGAAATTTACCATTTTATTTAAAAATTAATCTTAAATTTACCTACATTTTCTAGGTCATCCCCATGTCTTAATACTTTAAAAGGATCCTGAAAGAAAGATCTGTGTTTGATAGCATCTTCAATAGATATTATAACTGGACTCAAATCTTCATATTCAACTTTAACTAATTTGGCAGCTTTTTGGGCAGTTGCTTGATCTTTTGCAATAACGCCACCTAAAAAATAGCGTTAAATCAATCAACAACTTGTAAATGGTGCAAAATGGAAAGCTGAGGGGTTAAAATCTCTGTAATATATGAATACTTACAAATAATTTGGCCTTGACTGGTAACTTCATCATGATAAAACACTTTTTCATCGTGAACAATCGATCCCCAGTCATTGTAATAGTTTCCAATGTCTTCAGAACCAACAAAGCCGTATACACCTTTAACACTTTCAGCCGCATTCGTATCGATGGAGGTAATTTTGGCATGAGGTCTGGTACTTAGTACAAAAGCCATAAAAAGTTCGTTTTCAAAAATTGGTATGTCGTCGCAGTATACCGCTTCTCCAGCTGATTGTTTGAAGGCAGATGTATGAACTGGCAAAATAATGTTTTAATAATACACTGAAGGTTAAGTATTAAAAAAATATAAAAAATATTGTTTAATATAATTTTCTTACCTATTGGTCTTGCTACAGCATCATGTTTTTCCTGAGTATCAGGCACTAAAGTAAAATACTGAGAACTCTTCTGTTCTGTCACTTCAGATATGCCCTCGCCTCCACTCAGATCTTTTGGATCCACATTGACTTTAACTGAGCTTTTTTGAAGTTGCTCAGAAATAGCTATAAAAGCCTTGGTAAAGAGACTCAGAACCAAAGATTTTCTATATTGGATCATGCCGCCTGGAGCTGATGGATCAAGAGGTAAATCTTCTAATAGAAGCCGATATGCTTCTTCGAGAGTTTGTTTGGTCCATGGTTTACCTAAAAGAGTAATGTTTGGCTACTTTTGTTTAATTGATAAGGGAAATTTAATAGTTTTAATTATGTTTAATGTTGCAAAAGTTTCTTAAATCCTTGGGCATCAAATGGGAAGATTTGGAAATTATAAACATAGGTTATAATAATAAGTTTTCGAGAGGAGAGAAGACGAAATATATTATAACATAGGAGAATAGAGTATTAAAGCTTGAATGAAACTTAGAAGTCAAAAATATTATTTACGGACATTTTATTCTTCTAGCGAACCTATTTAGTTTGGTCTCTAAAATTATAAATATTTTATAATATATACCTTTTAAGTATTCTTCGGTTTTTGGTGCAGTAACAGTTTTAAAACTCAT
This sequence comes from Listronotus oregonensis, assembly GCA_019359885.1. Classification (NCBI taxonomy): domain Eukaryota; kingdom Metazoa; phylum Arthropoda; class Insecta; order Coleoptera; family Curculionidae; genus Listronotus; species Listronotus oregonensis. The sequence continues at coordinate 25,777 of JAHBCN010005893.1, read as the reverse complement.
TCCTCCAAATCCAAAACCTATATTGGAGATAATATTTGTGTAATCTTCAAATTTAACATTGACAGCTGCGTTGACTATAGCTATATCGTCTTCTCTTCTTCTAGCTTGCTTGTATGCTTGAAAATACTGGTTGTTTTCTGTGAATGGTATGTGTATTGCTTGGAGTACCTCGTCCGGTTGTAGGATTGTTTTTCTATAACCTTATTAAAGAGCAAAATATTTTTCCTATTAAATATGGAAAATAGTCGTAATAATAACAAAGTTTTGTAACACAAAAAATAAGTCATATTGAGAGAGTTGGTACTGTAAATGTTGTTTTTTTAAGCGTTAAATACAAAAATTTATTCTTTACCTGTAAAGAAATCTTTATCTAGTTTTACAATCCTAAGACCGGTCTTTTTGTTCTGCACCTCTAACTTAACTTTGGTAGCCATTAAAATTGGTAACATGTCTGATATTGGGCTTCCAGTCATTATATTACCTAAATAAATAAATAAGTAAATATATATATATTATATATATATATATATATATATATATATATATAAATATATATATATATATATATATATATATATATATATATATATATATATATTATTATAAAAAATTTATAAATATATTAATTTTAAAAATTGATAATAAAAATATTTATATATATTTTTATACTATAATGCCATATATATATATATATATATATATATTATTATATATGATATATATTAAAATCAATATAAATAATTATTTTATCATGATATATTATCATATATTATAACAGAATAAATACAATTGTAATAATGAATTAAATTAATTTTTTTTAAACAATTTTTCAAAACAAAAGCAAAATATTTAACAAAAAGGGTTATACTTTAAACAGTAATAAACCTAAAACTTGTATAATGATTTCATGATCACCCAGTATATAAGTTAAATATTTTTTTCTTACTTACCCCCAATTGCTCCAACACTACGAATTTGTTTGCCAGCAAACCAGTAGAGCATTTCGACAATAGCTTTAAATATTCGAGTTTTCTGTTCGGGATGCTTTCTTATTTGTTCTTTTAAAAAATCTCCCATATCTGTTAGAGTTACGGAAGCTCCAATTCTAAAAATAACATTTTTAATATCATTTTGAATAAAATTGGTTTATAAATAGGTCAATAATAAAATATAATCTAACCAGTTAAGTTGCAAGATAACCTGGGCGTACCTCACTCCTTTTGATGTCTCCTCAATACATAAGAGTTCGTTAATCATAGTAGGTTGTATTATATCAGGATACAGCATTCTTTTGAATTTAGTTTCGACACCAATTTCCGTATTTCCCACCACAATTTTAGCATCCGGATATTCACTTTTTAATTCCAACAGCACATCGAACGATGTTGGTCTATGCCTAAAATTAATACAAGTAATTTAATCAAATTGTCTTCTTACACATATTTTTTTATTGAAACGATAATGAACAGATTTAATTTAAAACTTCAAATCTATTTTTTATAAAAAAAAAACATATTTAGCAGATGGTTTTTTCATAGATAGAGTAAGAAATTTGACATGTTTTTGATTAAAACAAATTTTATGCTAGGGGGCTATTATAACTTAAAAAATAATTATGGTCATACCATGTGACGTTGGGACCTCTAATACATAGGTACTGCTTGTCATACCTATCAGTCATCTTCAGTTGTGGAGGGAAAATGGGTTCTTGTGACGGATGGTATGGTGCGAATTCTTCAGTTTTAAAGAGTCTTTCTTCAGTTTTTTCTTCCTCGTTTATTCCTGCGACAAGTAGATCAATAAAATTCTTGCTTTTATAGACTTATAACTTTAAGAACTGTTTTAAGTTGCGACTTTTGGTAATATAAATGTTCTTACCATTTTGAACTTTACAACACTTATCCCCCATTCCACAAACCCCATTAGTTCCATTAATACCTTCCACAAGGTTACCGTTTCTTCGCACTTCCCATTCCTCGGTAAATGTTTTAAAGCCCTCGATTATTGGTCTATATCCTGTACATCTACAAAGATTTCCTTGAAAAGCTTCTTCTAAATCTTTCATGTTCGGTGTATTATTTTGTCTGAGGAGGGTGTACATTGACATAACCATACCTAAGCAGAAAAATTTTTTTGGGTCACAAAAATCGACAATATGTATTTTATAATCCTACCCACTGCGCCAATTTGAAAATTATTGATAAAATATGGAGTTTCTTATAGTGTTTTTTGTCTATTTCTTTTTATTTGTTTCTTATAAAAAGGACATTACATAAAAGCCTGGATTAAGACTCCCCTTGTTTAAATAAAACTGATGTTAATTTCATAATAATGATATTATTAATAAATATTAAGATAATAATTGTTGTCCTTAAAATTAAAAGTTTACTAAACCTTACCTGGTGTGCAAAATCCACACTGAGATCCATGTGCTTTGGCAATTCGTTCTTGAACAGGATGTAACCGAGATCGAGTGGATCCAATGCCCTCCACCGTTGTTACAGCCAAACCATGCATTGAGCATACTGGGGCTAAACATGCATTTACAGGTATATGACTAATGATTGGTTAAGAAAAATGTTTTCTTTATATTGGGACAGTCCATGGACCCTTAACATAAATGAGCCCAAGTACTATCGTATTCTGGGTGTTTTAAGTATAGTGAAGAGAGTCTCTGCTTGCCACGCAGGCGACTCGGGTTCAATTTCTAGTCCGGGAGACATATTTAGGTAGAAGTTATTTTATATAAAGTCCGTGATGGTACTACCGCATTGTCTAAAAGGTGCTGTGCAACACCAGCATGTTTCAATGCTTGGAAAACGTTAACGGAACTGAAGGTTAGAAGGCGAAGAATAGACTTCTTCAGGTATAGAAATTCTGGTGAAAGATGAAGACGAAGGCAAACAAAGTGGAAGCTGCTTGGTCTCTCCAGCTAAACGGCAAAAGGATTTATCAAAGTGGCATTCTATGTTAATCTATTAAAAACTGCTAGGAAAAAAATTCTATTGGGTAATTCTTCGAGCAAAAGATGTAAAAATACCTGTGAAACAGTGACAGGTCTCATAGGGTTTGTTGGCGGGTAAGAAAAAAACTTTTTGGTAAAAGTGAGTGAAATCAAAATGTTAAGAGCTGTGGCAGACGCCGTTAGGTGGCAGGCCGGAGGAGAAAATTTATTTTGGGAGTGAATTATGATATCTGGTTAAAGGATGGGTGCAAGTTTAGGAAAAACATTATTTAATGACGATTATTGATATGCCATTCATCCCAAGGAATTTTTTGGTATTAGGGAAAGAAAGGAAGCCCTTGATCCGATTGACCCTAAATATGATAAAATTGTTTAGCAAAGAATTCAACTTTTTAGAAGTACCTACGTGGGGTGCTGTTTTTGTTAACAAGCACGAAATTAAATAAATATTTAATATTTATTGAGATAACTGCGATGGGTACTTATTTATTTATTAATTTTTTTTACAGTTGAAATGAAACAGCTACAGTTTACAGTTTCTTGTATAAATTATAAAAAGGATACACTACTTTCTGCTTGTTTCTGTCATATTTTGATACCATGACGGTGCAAGCACCGCATCCTCCTTCACCACATCCCAGTTTGGTTCCACATAGTCGTACTTTAAAAATGTTAAGAAAACTATTTTTTTTAAATTTTGTACAATGTTTAGTTCTTTAACCTGGTTATTACATTATTAACTTTTTTTTTGGTAATTAAGTTTACGAATAGTACGTTTAAAATTAGATTAAATTATACTTCTCGATCGAGTTCACATCATATCATTTATTGTTAATAAATTAATTTTAGGTCTAAGTTAAAACTAAAATGTGATCTTAATTAAATTTGTGGTTTAATAAATTTTACATAAAAGGATACATTTAGTTCTTAAATAGTACAACAGCGTCCATTCTGGATCTACATTTGGATCTATAATCTATAACAAAAAAATTAAATATATTTAAAAATAAAGTAATTATACCGTTACAGTTTAAAAAGCAAAGAAATTTTAAAATATTTATTATAAATTGCACTTTTTAGATACAGGGTGGCCGGTCATATTTTGACCCATTTTAATCGAGAATAACTTTGGAACAAATAAAGGTATCAAGATGCGGTTTTTGCAAATGCACTTATATTTCTTTAAAGTTTATTCTTGTATCTTCACGATTTTATTGTGACATTCCATTAGCTCAAAAACAAAATGGCCGATTTTCCATTATAGGACAACTATGTTATTTTAAATGGAACACCCTGTATATGTTTCTATATTTTCAAAATTTAATCTTTCCCCTTTAAAAAAATGTAACACAAGCTATGGTTATCTCAAAAAACAACGTATTTATTGACCTTCGAAAAATTGACTGCATGTCGACCAACAATATTATTTAACAATTAAAATTTGCTTCATATGTTACAAAAAAAAGGATCGCCAAAGGTTTAGGTTATTCACAAAATAATAGTTACAATAAGGTTACATTAGTTTTTAAAAAACTACTGTAAATGTTGAAAATGCCTTCCGCCGACTTCGACGCACTTATTTAAATTCGAAAAAAACTTATTAAAACTATTGACTAAAAATTCTTCAGGAATATTTTCTATTATGTTTCGGATATTAATTTTTAATTGCTCTAAATTTTGGGGAAGTGGACTATAACACCTCTATTTCACATAACCCCACAAAAAAAAATCTGGAACAGTCAAATCTGGTGAACGAGGTGGCCAGGAAATAGGGCCTCCTCTTCCAATCCACCGGTTTCCAAAAACGTTGGTCAGTGAATCCTTGGTAATGTTAGCATAATGTGGTGTAGCCCCATCTTGTTAAAAATAGACGAAATTCAATAGATTTTCTTCTTGCAATTGGGGATAAAAAAATATTTCCAGCATATCAACGTAAGTCCAAGAGGTTACAGTTGGTTCATGAAAAAAAAATGGCCCATAAATTTTTGCTTTGACATACCACACCAGACTGTGACTTTTGGCGAATCTCTAACGTGTTCGTTATATTGTCGAGGATTTTCTGTTGCCCAAAACCTGCAGTTATGCTTATTTACTTTTCCATTGAGGTGAAATGTGGCTTCGTCTGACATTATTAGTCTATCCAAAAAAATGTATATTGTTCCTTACTAAATTTTGAATTCTCTGGCAAAATTCCACCCTTTGTGGAAAATCAGTTTCTTTTATTTCTTGTAACATTTGAATTTTGTATGGCTTTAATTTAAGTTCTTTTTTCATGACTTCTTGTACTGTAGTTTTAGGAATATGGACTGAACTTGAGATTTTTCTTGTTGACAATGTTGGATCTTCCTGAGTTATCTCCAGAATTTGTAACGTTTTATTTAGCAAATTCTCATTGTTTACTAATTTCTTTTTACGGGCTAAAGATCCTGTACTCCAGAATTTTCTGTACCAGATTTTAATTGAATTTTTGTGGGTGGAGCTTTATTAAACATGTATCTAAATCTTCGCTGGGTTTCTTTTACTGATTTGGTTTCGGCAAACATAATAACACATTTTCCTTTTTTGCTTGAGAACATTTTGCGCTCTAATTAAAATAACTTGTCAAAAATGACCAACATGGCTGACAATGAGGCTTGTTGCTGTTATGGAAACGAGATAACTTTGTTTCCACAGGCGACTTTTCAAAAAATCCTTTAAAATAATATTCCTATTCGACATACAGTCAATTCTTTGGAGGTCAATAAATGCGTTATTTTTTAAGATAACCATAGCTTGTGTTACATTTTTTTAAAGGGGAAAGATTAAATTTTAGAAATATTGAAACATATACAGGGTGTTCCATTTAAAATAACAAAGTTGTCCTATATCGGAAAATCGGCCATTTTGTTTTTGAGCTAATGGAATGTCACATAAAAATGGTAAAGATACGAGAATAAACTTTAAAGAAATATAAGTATATTTGCGAAAACCGCATCCTGATATCTTTATTTGTTCAAAAGTTATTCGCGATCAAAATGGGTCAAAATATGGACGGCCACCCTGTATTAGGGTTGCCATGTTAAAAAAAAAGATAATTTGCCTCGTTTTGAAAATATTTTTCTACTTTAATATCATTTTTGAAGAGTATTATTAATGCAAACGCCCACACTGGGCACTGCTTTAGACGCTTTTCTCTACCTTCCTTGCGGATTCAGAAGTCAACATATCTATGCTAAAAAGACACCGAGGTTAACGTTCAACTTCCGTGGCAGAATGATATGTAGAAAATTCGGTTGAAAACAAGCACATAACAGCAAGAAAAAAATTGGGGAAGAAGAATAATTGGGCTGCTGTTAGTGCCACTCCCGTTTCTTCTATCAATAACTCCCGAATACAAGTATTATCTTCTTTACACAATGAATATAAAAAATTTGATGTTTGGTGCGCAGAAAAAAAGGTAGTGAATATTTCAGAAAAAGTTATTTTGGCGTACTTGTTTCAGCTATCTTTAAAATGTGCGTCTTCTACTTTATGGAGTATTTATTCAATGATGCGCACTACAATTTATATTAATAAAAATGCGGACATCAGTAAAAATACCAATGTTATTACATTTCTTAAAAGAAAGTTAAGTGGTTATGAATAGAGAAAGTCCAAAATATTTGCCAAAGAAGAGGTTGAAAAGTTCCTGAAAAAAGCTGATGACAAAAATTATTTTTTAAAAAATAGAGTGTTAATTGTTAGAATTTGGAGCCTGTAGGAAGGGAAGAGTTGACTTATTTACAGATTAAAGATATTGAGAACGCTGCGTCGTTTATTAAAATCACCAGTTTAAATACAAAAACCAATGTTTCGAGAATATTTACAGTATCAGAGGAAAATACAGAAGGGGTGAGTTTTTTTGGACATTTTTCGTAAATATGTAAGCCTAGGTCCATCTAGTATTGTATAAAATGTACTACACAACCACTGGGTATAAATACTATTGGTCCTATACCTAAAAAGGTTGCCGAATTCCTTGGACTTTCCAATGCAAATGCCTACACTGGTCATTGCTTTAGACGGTATTCTGCGACCTATCTTGCGGATTTAGGAGTCAACATATCGATGCTGAAAAGACACGAAGGTTGGCTTTCAACTTCCATGACATAAGGATATGTAGAAAATTCGACTGATAACAAGCGTATAATAGCAAAAAAAATTTTGGGGGAGAAGAAAAATTATGCTGCCGTTAGTGCTACTCCTGTTTCTTCTATCAGTAATTTACTGATGCAAGTATTATCTTCTTTACAAAATAAAGAACGAATATATGTGCGACCCATGTACAATTCTCTAATATAAAAGATTGTATTATTAATGTATGTAGTAAATGATTTGAAATTCAGTACATTTTGATTTGTTTTTCTTTAACGCACGCGTGCGTAAATGAAAGTAAGTACTCCTCAGTAAAAACTGTTTTTTTGACATCAAATGACGATTAAAAAGTTATTATTTCGATACGATTTTACGAAATAGTTATTTTCCTAACAAGTGCGCAAAGTGATACTTTTCCGCACGCGACTGCTGTTGCCCGAACGACGCGAAGCGAAGTTCGGGCAAGCAGTCAAGTGCGGAAAAGTCACTTTGCGCAAGCGTTAGGAACAGCGTCAGATAATACCAATATTAAAGCAATGATTATTTTTAAAATTAGGTTTAATCTGAAAGAACTACTACAACATATTTATAAATGAGAATTATTTGTTGATAACATTTACAACAAAAGAACAGTTATTAGCATATTGTAAATTAATTGCAGAACCTGTAATTTTCATTTAACGGGTGGCTTATGGAAGCGCTTATTGTACGACTTGATGAAGGTTGACTTAGCTCAGGAGGGGAGTTGTTCATGGTCAATATTTTATTCGACATATCCTTTTTCTGATTTGTGGATTCATCAGCTACTGCCGTTGATTTCCAGCCCCCAAGTCGCTTGACATTGGTAATTCCTTCTCCAGAATCCACTAACATAGTCGCAGAGGATCGACGAAAACTATGTCCAGTGTACTCTTCTGGGTTTTTTAATTTTAGGTATGCAACAATTTCTGAAGGCATTTTACCGATTGAATTTATTCCCACACATTGCGTACTGCATGCTCCTTGTTTATACTGGACAAAAAAACGTCTGTGTGGGGCATGTGGTTTTCGCAAATTTGCATATTTACGGTACAATTGCAGATAAAGTCCGTTATTTGTTTCATCGGACACTACAAAGATTCTGGAAGTGTTATTTTTACTGTCAGGAATTTTCACCACTATCAAATTTTCATTATCCTGTATGTCATCAATCATTATTTTTGTAAGTTCATCTCTCCTACAAGCACCGGCTAATCCAAAATTGTAGCAACTTTTATTAGAAGGTAAATATTATCAGGTGCTTTTTCATGAATCTTGAAACTTCTTCTTTGCTGAAAGTTTTTTATTTTTGGCCGGTATCCCACGTTTTGGTGTTTAAGTAGTGATGTTAGCTTAAAATATGAACTTAAATCAAGGTTCCTTTTCACTTTGAGGACACATTTTAACATAGAGTACTTACTCCATAAAGTATTAGGTTTATATGTTTTTGCAAATCCGCAAAATAGGCCAAGAACACTTCTTCTTTAATACTTTTTGTCCCCTTGCTGGAGCACCAGTTTTCGAAATGACTATATTGATTCTCATATTTTTCACGAGATTTTGCTGGTAATAAATTCAAACTTACGGTATTTGCTGCATCCAGGATAGAATCTGGTAGCTCCTCATCGGAACTACTCATTTTAAATAATTATTTTTGTCGGATTTTTATTTAATTAAAAAAATATACTATGACGCCTTTCATTAAAAATGCTTGTTTGTATTGAAATTCATTTGTGCAATTGCTTGTTCATATGGAAACGAAGAAAAAATCTGACATGTGTTAAAATCACCAAGATTACATATTATTGCTTGACTTGTCACAATCATTTATTATTATTATACAGGGTAATTAAAAAAATGTTTTTTTTGTGTTTTAGTTGAAATATTGAAAATTACGAAGTAACAAACAAAAAAAGAGAATAAACTAAAACTTGCAATGGCTTCGTATATTGCATGAAATAGCCTACAATTACTAAAATACATATAAGTCTTGCGTACCTGTAAGATTTTAGAGTAGTTTTACTTTTCCGCACGCCGTGCGGAAAAGTGCAACTTTGCGCACTCAAATGCGTGCGGAAAAGTGGACTTTTCCGCACGCTAGTAGGAAAATAAACTTTTCAGTTGTTAATTAATAATACATTTTAATCAACACTTATGCAGATATTTATTAATTAGCACAGCAGCTGCAATAAAAAAAGCTTCTGCTCTATTCTTCTTTCATTAAAAAAAAATTGCAGCAAAAAAAATTAGACAAAAAAATCATTAAGACTGTAAAAACACCTTTATAAAGGTTCCAAATTGCAACGGTACCGTAAAAATCTTTATCAGCCCGATTAAAAGTATCCCCATAGGGGGTCCTTGAGATTTGCGAAGTAAAATAATACTTATTATGCACCAAAGATATGAAAGTTTAATTAATGTTTATATCATAGATAAGAAAAACATTGCACACTCCCGCAATAAAAGTTGAAAACAACGATTATCTTGTTATTTTTATAAAATAATCTTTATGTAATTTAAATTTTATGACAAAAATAAAACATAAAAGTAAAATGTGACAAAAACAGGTTAATTTAAATCAACGTTTAGTAAAATATTTGTATTCTTTGCTGGATTAAGTACGATTTTTATAATTATGACAACAAATGTAAATTATAGTTTTGTCGTTGGGGTTATGTCAGATTAAAAAAAATATGTTTTTTTTTACAAATAACACTTATAAAAATGTTTTCATTAAATTAAATGCAAAATAATATACAGATAGGAAAGTATGGGCATATTCGGATGATTTTAATATTCGAATATTCGTATTTCGGAAGATCTCTATATTCGGAATATTATTCGACATATGAAAAATTGACCGATCAACGCCAGTCGATATTCGAAATATTGCGCCGACTGCCGACCGTCGATTTACCCCGAAGTCGAAGAGTTTGCTTTCGAAATAACAAATTATTCCGGATGAATCAGTTGACGAAAGATAAAAAATGAATTATTTTGTTTCGGCTTTTAATTTCAGTCGACTATTTTAGTTGTTGGGTTTAATGTTGTGTTCGCATAGGTATTCGTTCAATTTGTTATGCTGTTATTGGTGGTGCGGCGGAAGTTATGTTTTCGTTTTAATTCTTAATTATTGGTGACTAAAAATTAATCCCCTGTATTGACATTTCCACATTAAATAGTTTTGCAGGTTGCCTGTTAATAGAACATACAAAAAAAGTTTAGTTAATTTTCACGAATTATTAGGCAACCGTTTACATCAAAATCCGCTAAAGCCGCGTATTCACTTAGCGAACGTATAAGGCCGCACGGCAACGAACATATACGTTCGGTTGGTGTGGACGTGAATAATTTTATCTACGAACACATGCATTTGGTTGCGGAAAGGTTCGCTCGTTTGTCGGTGCATCAAAGGAAATGCGCCACACGTCGTTTTGGGATGTGTACGTATATGAATAAAATACGAATGAAAATGAATTGTCGGAACGAAGGTGAACAACACTACACGCATACGTTTGTTAAGCCGGGTATTCACTTAGCGAACGTATAAGGCCGCACGGCAACGAACGTATGCGTTCGGTGAGTGTGGACGTAAATAATTTTATCTACGAACGCATGCATTCGGTTGCGGAAAGGTTCGCTCGTTTGTCGGTACATCAAAGGAAATTCGCCACACGTCGTTTTGGGATGTGTACGTATATGAATGAAATACGAATGAAAATGAATTGTCGGAACGAAGGTGAACAACACTACACGCATACGTTTGTTATATGTGGATGTCAGAGCGCATGTCGAACAAAATTAGACATTTACGGCATATACGTTTGTTGCCGTGCAGCTGTATACGTTTGCTAAGTGAATACCCGGCTTTAAATGTGGATGTCAGAACGCATGTCGAACAAAATTCACGCACGTTTACGGCATATACGTTTGTTGCCGTGCGGCTGTATACGTTCGCTAAGTGAATACCCGGCTTAATAAATGCAATCGACAGAAATTAAGACACAATTGTCTGCAAAGTAAAAATATAGTTCAACCGAAATAGGCTCTCAAAGAATGCTTTTGATAATTTAGATTTTATTGCATTGTTATTTTATTATGTTCCACAAGTAATATGTTCAATTATTAGTTTATTTAATAGCGTAATAATAATTAAATATAAAATTATGTGCTAACGAATCACAATGTGGCATCCGACATTTAAATTTTCAAGTGCAGTCCAGTGGCGGCCCGCGACCCATAAAGCTGGGTAGGCGGAGAGCGCCGCAGACGAAAATTTTTTGGGTGCCACGCCCAATGTTTGTGTATCTCATATTTTTATTAACTTTATTGTTATTTTTTTTATAGAAAATATTACCAAAAAAAGTTCTTATTAACGAGAGAAAACGTATTTTAAGTAGACTTCAGAGTAGGATGTACGGAATTTTTTTAAAAAATAGTTTTGGATAAACCTGAAAAAACATTTCCAATTTTTTTTAAATGCTGTTGAATTTCTATATCACGTATAATTAATAAATTAAACGTTTCTTTAAAATTGCCAGAATTAGAAGAATCCTTTTTTTCATTATGGCCTCTAAAAGAAAGTTCTTGTTTTGCCAAATGATAAGTAACATCAATTTAATAACCTAATAAGATTCTATTTTTTCTTACTTCTTCATTATATAATTTTAAAGACATAGCTGTTTAAACGTTTAAAGCATCTTTTATAGTTTGAGAGTTTTTTTCTAACCGCTTAAGACTTAAATAACTGCTCATATGCTCCTTAGAAAGCTCATGTTTTTTAATACTAGCTGATAAATTTTTAAATCTGAAAAGCCCTGTGAAACCCAAACATTATTTCTACCTTTAGCAAGTAGTAAACAAGGCCAACAAAATAAACTTTGCCAATAGATGCTTCCACTTAACCAACTGTGACTATCATACCATTGTGTTTTAAAAGACCGCGAAAAAGACTCTCCATGTTTTTTGTCGGGTTTTAAAATATTAAGTTTTGGTATCGGGCGACCAATAGTCAAGATTTCACTTCGATCTTTTTCATTTAGTCGGAAAAATGGAGTTTAGCAAATTATGTCATGCACAGGGTTTAACTCCATTTTTTAATATTAACTATAAACAAAAAAGAACGATAAACATGCACGTATAAGTAAAAAATACTTATCAAAAATCAAATTCTCCTGGATTAAAGGCCTGCCTAAACTTCAAAACTTGCCACTAAACTACCTAGGATTAAAACTCGGAAACCAAAATGCACCGGTAAGATTTATACGGAATTTCGATTTCGGATAAAAAGATACAGGTCAATTAAAAGGTCGCATTGGGTCGCGTGCCTCTGACCAATAATTGTCCACCTGTTGTCATGCACCTCATAATCGATGTGCGACGATCGTCGAAGGTCAAAGCGAAGGCGACCGATGCAATCGCCTGCAGAAGTAATAAATCTGCCGAATTTTACTTCACGTCGGCGGATTTTTCGCATCGGTTATTAGTTTATTTGCTTACGTACTGAATATCAAAATAAGGCGGCTGAGATAGATCGCCTTTTGGTCGGAAGTCGCAAAGCACCAACGGTATAATATTATTGTGTAGTCTTGACCGTTCGCTCTTGCCTCTAGCGTTAACCATTTTCTTTTTAATTGTAGAAATATAATAATTTTATATACTCATTAAATAATATATTTTTTAAAATTACATTTAAGGCATTTTTCCAAGGTAGGCGGCGCCTACCTTGCCTACCCTGACGAGCCGCCACTGGTGCAGTTTTTGATAGCTCTTCCTATTTCGGTCAAACTAGGATTGACCTTGAATGAGTCGCAAATCGAATGAACTATCATCCGATAAAGCCGGGTATTCACTTAGCGAACGTATACTGCCGCACGGCAACGAAAGTATACGTTCGGTTTCTGTGGACGTGAATAATTTTATCTACGAACGCATGCATTCGGTTGCGGAAAGGTTCGCTCACTTGTCGGTACATCAAAGGAAATTCGCCACACATCGTTTTGGAATGTGTACGTATATGAATAAAATACGAATGAAAATGAATTGTCGGTACGAAGGTGAACAACACTATACGCATACGTTTGTTAAATGTGGATGTCAGAGCGCATGTCGAACAAAATTCACGCACATTTACGGCATATACGTTTGTTACCATGCGGCTGTATACGTTCGCTAAGTGAATACCCGGCTTAAGTAGCGGTAATATACTCGAGTTGATTGGAATACGAATATTCGAATATCCGAAAGAAATATTCGAATCATTCGAAACATTTCTATATTCGAATATCGTTCGGAAGATCATTCGGAAGGTTCCATTCCACTATTGACCATAAAATAATAAATATAATTGCGAAAAGAAAAAAACATTTTATTTTAAAAGAATAATATTGTGGAGATTAATAATTTGCAGACCTTAAAATATTTTTAAGAGGGGGGTTAATTACTCCCTACCCTCCCCTTATCTACGCTAGTGATTTTCAAGTCCCAAAGTTTATTAAAATTATAAATAAAATTTCGTGGAAATTAAATAATAATTTGCCTTTAAAATTAGTTTCCATCGTTATTATTAATGAATAATATTTTTTACCTGTTTCCCATTAACAAAAAATACTAAATTGTTGAAAGTTGCTTCCTTTTTATCCTGCACGTTTTCCATTTTTACCACTAAAAACTAACTTAAGGATGTGTGCCTTTCGGTACTCTTATAATAAATAAATAAACATTCTATAATATTCTAAAACTATTTGATAAGAATAAGTATTTACACGGGCAGGATTGCATTTAGGTTTTTTTTTTTAAACACAATTTATATTGACTTAACTATGACTGAAATAAACTGAATTAGGACTCTCGTTCAATTGCGCCTTCACCAATTTAGTTTTGGGTAATATTTTTGGTGCATTTTGTTGGTATGAGATTTAACTCTCACTCTCACTCAACCTAACTATTTGTCTTTTTAGGAATGCGTTCTCTTTTTGTTCTTCTTCCCTGGGAGCCGTCTTGATTAACTACCGGAGGCAGCGCAGCCTCATGGGCAATCCTCCCATTAGTCGTGTTCCTTCTACAAGTCTGTATAACTCCAAGACTGGTTGGTTGATATATTCCTGTGGACTCATTTCCGGTTGCCCAAATAATACCTGTCCTTTGTGATTCAATGCTTTACATTCGCACAGGATATGGTAGGCTGTTTCTTCCCTCGTCGCACATTCTGCAACTTGGGTCCCCATTGTAGGAATGCGTTACTAAACAAGTATTTAAAAATGTCAAGGATTTTAAAATAATTTTCTTTCTTGGTTTACTTGCTTGCCTCCCGCGTGGAATACCCGATTTTAGCTGTTTTGTTTTTTCCTGTTCTCACGGGATATTGCTCGCCCTCTCCCACTCCGTCGCGTCATATCACGCTTCAAAACTACTGACATTTAAATAATTGATTTTCTTAATACATTGACAAATAATAAAGTACTTACATTTTCATAGTTCAAAATCCAGAAATGACGAATTTCTCATACACATTTTTATCCTCTTCCGGAATGAACTTTCAAAAATACTACCCCTTTCTAATTTCCCGGGTAATCAGAAGCCTTATAAGCAACTCCCATATTTACAACATTAAAAATGACGATTTTTCTTTACCAACTTTTATCTTTATTTTAACCCCAAAGCATAAAAGTTCGAAAATTTTAAAACATACTATTTTTAATCGTAGTCAATAGTCTTTATCCCAATATTCATACATCTAAGTCAAGTTCTATACAAACTTTCACCTCCCACTATTTTTCTTTAGGTGAGAGTTTCCCAAGGAAGTTTAAAGGTGTATGGAAGCCCAATGCTATGGCCCATTCAATCAAAAAATGTCCAGCCCAGTATGAAAATAACTGTCAGAGTTGTGATAAATCAGTGTGTAGTTAGGCAACACATTATACTTTTATGGGAGCCGTATTAGTTTCGATTGTTTTGCTTTGTGTGATTATATTTTGTGGTTGCAGACATTTTTTTGGATTGATAAAAACCTTCTTATTTTAGTGATTAATATTTTTTATTAAATTGTGACTATAATTTTGTGTTTATTGTTTGTTACTTATAATATCGATAACAAAATGACTAGAGGTTGTATGGTTTTATCTTGCAAATCTAAGCTAACATACTCGGCATTTTTACTTTAGGTAAGTATTTCCTATATTTAAATTAGGTGCTTCTTATGAGACGTAACGTTAGGTAACCGAATAAATAATAATATATCAATTATGAATTATAAAAAATGAAAATTTCATAGGAAATAGAAGTGAGAAAAGTAAGGCAATCTTAACTATCTTTTAGATGATTTTCACAATGTTTGTGTATTTCTGTGGATTATTAAAAAGAAATAAGGTTTACATTTAGGTACTTTTATTTCATTTAACAATTTAGTACATTTTTTTAAAGGATCAAAATTATTAATTACTGGGCAGACCAGGCAAATTTTAATATATACAGGTCCCTCTAATTGAATAAAAGAAAGTACAATTTTATGTTAAAGTTCCTTTTTGCTTTTTCTGTATTTGTTTAAAAAGAAATTAGATTTTTGGTTTTTAAACTTTCATTATCAACTTTTTAAGCTCGACATACTGTAGACACATAATATTTAACGGTTACTGTTACAATGGATACCTAGGTACCAAAGGTTACTAAACATTTTTAACCACTGTTATTCTGTCTCATGAATGTTTGTTATTAGTGAAAAGTATATGCCTAAAAAGCAGTTATAAAATTTTCCTTTTTAATGTACAACCACAATCTTAGGATTAGATTAAACTCATTTACACTATCTTTTCCATTCTTTTTTTCACAAAATTGGTGATAAGTACATGAAACTATCATACAATGTTTGAAATTTATTTTTAAAAATCGGGTTTTTATTTATTTACAAAGATTTTTGGTAAAAATACAAAACTCCCAAAAATATCGACCATTTAAATAGAAGTCTGTAAAGTGGCGCCATCTATTCTTTCCATATTATATGAGATTTTTTTTTTATCTTTGTGACAACTCACGGAGGATTTGCATATACATATATACTATATATACTAGACATATACATATACATATATACTCCTAGTACAGAGTACCGTGAGTGCCGGTTTTCTGATGTTTAACCCATCTTTTTTTTTTGCCCCAGTTCCGTCAACGCTGCCCAAGCACTGAAACATGCAAATATTGCATTTCACAGCACCTTTAGACAACGGGGAGTGCCACCAGGACGTTATTTTAAATAACTACTACCTAAATATTCTCCGGCGGGGCTGGGATTCGAACCCGAATCGCCGGCGCGGCGATCCGAGGCTCTGACCACTACGCTACCGGACAGACACACAGATGATATAAAATCCAATATTACACAATAATTTTAAATATTCTATGGTCGTATCGTTTAATAACCAACATTTTGTGCAAAAAACAGTAATGCTTGAATTTGACATTCGATGATGTCAACTTTAGATAGTAACAAAGAATTATGGAAGTCCGGCTCTGACCTACTATTTATTGCGCAAACTCCGCGGGGCCAATCCCCCGATTTCCGCTGCCCTGCACGCCTGGACAATTTTGTTCCACAATATTGGGCTTCCATACACCTTTAAACTTCCTTGGAGTTTCCTAAAATATTTTCTTCTCATAATCTGTCTCCATGGCAATTTTTATCTTCATAGGACAAGTAATTTTCAAGATTTCGTGACTCGTCAGTGTATGAATTTAATCCTCATTTTAACCCCCCAAGGAATAATATTTAATAAATGTTAAAACAAATATTTTTTAATCGTTATTAAAGTCCTACATTCCAATTTTTATACTTCAAAGTCCCGAAATAACGAACCTCCACACATACTTTTTCCCTTTATTCTACCCTTTTAGGAAGTGAATTTCCTAAAGTCCTTTCTTTTGTGACGTCTACTACTCATAATCCACCCCCCTTGCTAAATTATATTTTTATAGGTCAAGTAGTTTTGGAGATATCGTGATTAGTTAATCAGTCAATAACCTTTGATAGATTTAAAAAGGTTAATATTTAGGGTAAAAAGATCTCTATTTACTCAGATCTTCAAAAAATGCATTTTTTTGAAAATATTATTTAAAAAATAAAAAAGGCAAAAACAAAAATTATTTAGCTTTTTTTATAAAATGATTTTTTTTATTTAAATTGAAACTTGGGCAAACCCAATATATATATATATATATATATATATATATATATATAAATATATATATATATATATATATATATATATATATATATATATATATATATATATATATATATATAATATATATATATATATATATATATATATATATATATATATATATATTTATTAATTTATTTATTTATATATATATATATATATATATATATATATATATATATATATATATATAATATATATATATATATATATAATATATATATATATATATATATATATATATATATATATATATATATATATATATATATATATATATATATATATATATATATATATATATATATATATATATATATATATATATTTATTTATTTATTTATTTATTTATAACGGGTTGCCAATGTTTTTAATTAAGTTTAATTTTTATTTTAATATAAATTAAATAAAAATAATCATTTAATATCTATAGAATAGTAATTTTTAAAAGAAGAAGAAAAATAACTGTTTTATGTAGTTTTTCCCGTAAAATCCCCAAAAAATTAGAAGCGTAAATTAAAGAGAAACAAAAAAAAACATAAAATCAACATTTTCTTAATGGGACATCTCATTTGTTGACAGCGTCCAAATAATTTTAATAAGATTTAATAAAAATATATTCTTAAAACATTTAAGTAAAACATAATTAATTTATTATATAATGAGATTTATTTACAATAATATCTAGGATAAATTTTTGTTTTGTTTTTTAAATGTTTTTAAATTTAAAAATATCCTAAGTACGGTCTTAGAAAAACATGTGCACGAAAATATAATTATTCATTGTAATGTGTAAACCTCATTATTTTTAACTTTATTATCTGTGAACATTGAGTATAATGCTATGCAAATACGTTTTATGATAATATTAAACCATTTAGGAAAGCTTTCGGTAAATTGCAACAATGCATCCCATTTTGTCAAAAGGATTTTCTTAAAAATGTTTGGAGGTTTTTCTGTTTTATCAGTATTTTTAAATATTTTAGAAAAAATTATGAATACTAAATAAGTACACTTTGTAGAAAATCAAAAACAACTTTTCGAAAATCAATATGCTTTTCGCAAATTTAGTCATACAAAGGCAGCAGCAATCGATCTTACCACAGATTCAATTAAATATAGATCATAATAAGAAATGTACTCTGTTATTCTTAGATTTGAGCAAAGCTTTTGATACGTCATATATTTCTTTAAAAATTATTTAAAATGGCGACACGAAGAAAAATTTGTTGTTGGTTTGGAAGGTATTTAGATCAAAGAAAGAAAAATTGGAAAAAGCATTAGTTCTTCATAAATAAATGCTTGTGGAATACTACAAGGATCTATTTTGGGCCCTGTTCTATTTTAATTATACATAACTCTATTAAAGTTAAAAGGTACTGTAAAATTGTTTGCCGACGATACAACCATGGTATATTTTGCTAAAAGTAACAGTGATTTCAAGACAATATTAAACATGATTTAAAAATTATATCTGATTGGTTACTATCATATAAACTAACTCTAAGTTTAAATAAATAGTCCCACATAATTATAAGCAAACAACAATAGGAGATAAAATGTCTTATTTGTAGATCATTTTAAAATAAAAAAAATCATTCTACCGCTATAAAATTTTTGGGATTATATATTGATTAAAAATTAAATTATAGAAACATATAGTATATCTTCGAAATTATCTATCACCTTTCATAGAAATTTTGTTTGTGTTGTAGGATTCGGAATCATAAACCTTTAAAATTGCTAAAAAGTATTTATTATAGTTTAGTACACTCAAATTTGCCATATATAATTTCAATATGGGGTTTAGCAAGGTACGCACGGTTGTAGATAAAAATATTTAATATTTTTATAACTTTTTATATAGACAATTTAGAAAGCTGTATTTTTGTTTCATAAAAGTTTTTAAGGATATTTCCGCGACTTACCGTTTTTAACTACTGGTTGATAGCAGTTCTTTCCCCCACCATTCTAACCGTGTTTAACCCGCCTATCCTCGCAAAAACGAAACGGTTTACGTATGTCAACTTACTACTAATGGTTTAATACTCTTTTAAGTTTAAATTTAAATGTAAGGTCTTTGGAGAGTTAAGAAATAAGTCAAAAAGATAATATATAAACCAAATTTTTCATTTAATAAGATATTAGCTGTTTCCAAGTCAACTATAACAGGTAAATTTTTTCTTTATGATTTAAATATAATTGTATTAATTTATCCATTTTGGAATTAACTAATAAACCAAAAAATCTGCAATCCAAATAGTTGTTAAACTATAGCAAAAAAAACATCACAGAACGAAAACAATAGAAAAGCCGCGAATCCTCCATTATATTAAATTTAAATTTGACATAACCATTATTAACGCTTCTCCTGACTAGTGGCGATAGCGGTAGATACTGGGTACAAAGTAATGACGTTGATACTGACGTCAGAAAACCTTCCCTACATTACCGCTTCTCGCGAAAATAAACCAGTATGTTAACTGTCCTAACAATGTTTAACGCGGTATGTCGCCAAAATTTGATGTTTGTATCTCTTATAGTTTTTAAGATAATAACGATCATTTAAAACGTCAATATTTCAAAAACTATAAAAGCTACAAAAATTTTTATTTGACATAAATTATGTATTTTTACAAAACCTTTAATTTAAGTTATATAACCTTTTTGTCTAAAAACACCAAGCTAATATTTTTCAAGTTTATTAAAAAGTGTTTTGTTAATTTTTTTGGGCAGTGTATATTTGTTAATTTGCACCTACCTGGTATACACTAAGGTTTATTTAAACTTTGATCAGTATTTTATAGGATATGCGTAGATTTCTATCAAGAATAATTTTTTTTTGATAAATAAAAAATCAAAAAGTTTTCCATATGGTTCGATAATTATGCCGTTCACTGTATAAATAAATTTACCTCTTTTCCATTAACATAAAATAATAGCGTGCTGCTTATATTACTATTATTGTTTATAACTATTCTTGCCATAACACACTATTTTTCGATTTTCCCAAATTATTATGGATAATTAATCGAGACGAATTAATTCTTGTTTGTAGTCGTGGTCACTTCTTCACGAGTTATTTGTTACTAACCGATTAGCACACAAATTAAAATGCATTGATTAATACATTCTACAACTACCTATCTTAAAAAAATAAACCTTAATATGTATTTTGCCGCCAGTGGCGCCAAAAAAGTTTTCTCTTTAAGGAATTGTCATCGTAAAACAAAGGAAAGTGCATTTATTTTTTTAAATAAAGATAAATGTGTAGCATCAATATCTGTAAATTTAAATAATACATGGTTACCTAGGCTTGATGCTAAAGTAAATTCAGGTAAACTTAAAATCAATTAACACACCATACCACCTTTTTTGTCTTTTTGAATACTATACATATACCAGTTAAATAACCTAATGTCATTTATGAAAAAACGTCATAAAAGCTATCAAAATTTCCTAAGCTTTTAGAGCAAAAATTTCTTAAAATTTAGATAATTTTTTTATTTTAGTTTCATCTTGACAACGGTAGCCGACTTGCCACCGAAACTTTAGATTAATAGGATTAATATTTTGGATTTTTTGTTTTTTTTGGATGGTTCTCTTCTTTTTGTTGCAGGTGATCTGCAAGTTCATAGGGGTCAATGAGGCTGAACAAGGTCAGCTGAACAAGGTCATACATAAATAATATATACCAAATAACAATATTCTAAAATTAAATAAATAACTAAATCTATATTTAAAAATTATAAACTTCCTCAAGGCCTAGGTCTTCCTGGATTGTACCTAGTACCGATGCTGCATTACCCCGTTGCACAGCTAAACCAATTCTTTGGATAATAAAACTTCGAGATTTTTTGCATGGTATTTTTTTGCAAATTTCATTTATAAAACCCTTAGCCTCATCACCCAAAGGACCAAAAGTTTCAACAGCAAAAGGAATGAAGATAAAGCGTTCTTCAAGCTCTTCATATTTTAGATGTTTTTTATTTTCGGCAATACAAGCAGCCGCACCTACAAAATTAGAAGTTTTGTCCAGATAGGATTTTGCAATGTATGGCTGCAGTAGTCCCAAAGTAATTGTTTTCCATACTTCAGGAATTAGGGTCTTACTTCCATTGCTACCTCCAAGAGGCTCTAACACAAAGGATTTTCAGCTAAAATCAGAGCTCTCTTGATAATGTCATTTATCTGACTGTGTCTAGAAGAACGCCCTGCGCTTTTTTGCAGCTTAACCCATGTAGGCCATAAATATCAGCATTTTCGCCGCAAACGCAGGTGTGCTCTCCACACACAGGTAGACCAAGTCTGAGAGCGATGGAAATATGGAATGTTTTGTTATCTAACAAATTTCCCAAGGACGAAGATGGAAGTGCGTTAATCCAAGCCTTAGTTTCAGGGGCCTGAAGAGCAAATAGACGTGCCTTATCTTCACTTGTCTGGCATATGTTTGTAATATATTTGTGACGAGCTTGGCAAATTAAAAAGTTAAAATTTTTCTGTTTTTTAGTAATTCTTGTGGTTGATTTTGAATATAGGAAGGTAACATTTTGGAAAGTAAACCTGACACGTCATTGATTGAACCTAAAAAGCCAGAAATAGACAGGGTGGATGTATCTCTTATTCCGAGACCTTCAAATTTTACTGGAAGTGTGCTTTGTAACCAAGAATTTAATTTAATATCACAATTTGTTATGTCTTGAACCAAACTTTGTAATACATTATCAAAATTACAAAGTAATTTTGCAGATTTCCAACAAGGTGAACATCTTAACAAATAAGACATTCGAGGTATGGCAAAGGAATATTTTAGTTAATAAAAGGAAATATGTCAGTCTATAAATTTTAATTTGGTGCTAAGAGATTTTAAAAATTCTGTCTTTTTATTAATTAACTATTCAATTTCATTTGACGAAAAAGCACTTCCTAATAAATTAAAATTTGAAAAGGAAATTACTGGCAGATTAGGAACAACACTCAAAAAATTTGATAGTATATTGGAATGATCTTTAGATAAAACAGTTAGTTCACACTTATCAAGATTTAAATTTAAACCCAAATCTTTACATACATATTAGACATTTTTTGCCTGGAACTAGGCAACAATGTCTGGCCCCGAGAACTTAATTTTATTAAAAAGTTATTGTGGTTTTGTTTCCAATTTTATTTACATATTCTACTACAAAAAATAGTTGCATAATGTCATTTGCTCGGTCTAAAACACTATTCTTGAAATAAAAAGGTGTTACGCCAATGGATCGGATCTGCGTATTTAAATAAAGGCCAGTGTATCTAAGAAAAATATCCACTATCTAGTCATACCCCACTTAAACTTTATCTATTAAATGTGATAAAAATATACGTAGTTCAAAACATTACAAACAATTACAAATAAGTTAGGCAAGTAGCAAATTACGAAAACTACTTCGCGATAACAAGAAATTACGGGGTTGGTTTAAAAATTTTCGGCCAGTTTTAACCGAAAAAATTCGCAATCGACAAATAATGTCGCAAAAGAGTCTTGATTACCTGTTTTGGTTCACATTCTTGAGTGTTACGTGACTTTTAATCTCGAATTCGATATTTTGTCTAAATTCAAAACTTGGCAACAGTGTAAATGTGGATAATGAACCACAGCCCTACTTCACTACAAGCCGTGAACAACCACTTGGCAACGCCGCAACCGGCAAGAGATTCAGATCGGTTTCCCTCGAGCGCGATGAGCAGTAAAATCCGGGTATCGAGGCGGTTTTTTTAAATTCATTTAAGGCTCAATTCAAAGATCGCGTAAATAGTTTTGATATTTCCATTAAAATAATTAAATCAGTATAATAATTGAAAAAATAAATATATTTATATAATATTTAAACTCTAAAACAAATTAATTTATGTGCATAGGTCAAGGCATAAGAACATGATGCTGTTGAAAAAGGAAACAAGTGTAATTTAACATTTAGTTAGTAATTGTACTTAGTTTTATTTTTTTTATTTATTTTTAAATGTGTCTGTTTCCTTTTTTGTTTTTTGACTCAGCTTTTCCGATTTTTCTTGGCATTTTTGTTATTTCTTTTTTTAACATAATTATTTAAAAGAATGTTTGAAAATATAGAGCACATCATAATGAACATATTTTTGTTCTCGTTACCACAAATACTTTTGCGAGCATAAATCATTAAAGCCTTCATGTTGTCTAGTGCTTAAATTAGTTAGATCAACAGGATAGCTTTTGATTTTCCATTTTAGGAAGTCACTCTCAGTATCAGGGTCTTTAAAAATTTTCTCAAAATCGCGCACATTTTGGAAAGAAGTCTTTAAAATTTCTTAAACCTTTAAACCGCCACGTTGTAGACAATCAAAGTATTCGTCGTCAATTGGTTTCCCTTACTTTCAACAAGAAAAGAAACACAGATTTTTACAATTATTATTTTTTTTACAATTTTGTGGGAATAACCGGCTATATAAATTTGTACCGATTTGTTTTTCATATTCATTTAGGTATTCAGTTTCAAGTAAAACAAAAATTTTTCAGTGTAATTATTTTGAGGTTTGCCCAATCAAGATCATTTTCCTGGATACAGCTGTCTCCCTTTTTTTAATCTCAGCTAAAGAGAATTACCATCAGCAGCGTTCTAAAAAAATATGTTTGAGTCTAATTTTTTTTCAGCATTTAAAATATCATCAAAGCTAACATTGTAATTACAACCTCCGAAAGTCTGTATTTACCAAATTTTTTTTCTAATTTTTCAGTAGTAAATTTACCTGGTAAAATATACGACAAATAAAATTTTGAAAAGAATATAATTATTTCAGAAACAGAGGTACTATGGCAAAGGCAGAATAGGTTTTTTAAGGCGACATTATTGTTTTCAAGTTTATGCCCAAATTCAACCCAGGTAACAAATTTTCTTAAAAATTAACAGAGAAATGACTTAGAATGGGGTCCAATATGTTTCTTTTATTTTACCCTTAAAGACAGTTTCTGATTTTCCCCCAAATACCGAGAAGGTTACCAGGAAAATAATAATAATAACAGTAACTAAAAAAAGTATCTAATAAGCAGGCACCAAGTACCTATGCAACGCAATAACAAAAAATCAAAAAACGACAAAATTCCAAAATGTATACCTACGTACTTACGGTAATTTCCCAAAGCTAATATTTGTTACTGTTTTTAAAAATAACTAAAATACCTTCAAAATTAAAGCCAAACACGAATCATTAAAAACACTTTCAATTTTAATTATTTTTTTTAAAAAACACCACCACAAAATGTCAAGTTCATTTGCCGCCATTTACTTTAAGTACTTTATAACACCGGCACTTTTCACCCGCAGATATTCTTGTTTTTACGCAATGTCTGCGGAAAAAAACTGCCCCCGGGCACTCACAAATTTCACACAGTAAGACCTTTTACAGGTTTAGTCTTTATCTTAACAATATTTTCTTTCAAAAAGTTGATTTATTCACAATAAAACAACAGAGAAACAGGTCATTCAACGTAAATCATATGACTAAACAACGGCAAAAGTGTGTCGCTAGATCTAAAGGCATAGTTGCCAGATTTCCTTGTTCACGGCTTGTTAGTGAAGTAGGGGGTGGTAAAAACTTAAAAAAGAAAATGTAAATAACCCCCTAAAAATTAATTTTCTAACAAGTTTTCGGAAATTTTGTTTGATACTTTTCCGCCAAACGCGAACGGGGCTGGTTTTTTACAGGCAAAAAACAGGAAACCGAAAGGAAAGTTTCGGGAAAAAAATAAAAAGCCTTATTCAAGGTTTGTGGAAAAAAACATTTTCCTTACGTGGGGGAAATTTTTTAGGTAACAACATTTTTTCTACGAGGGGGTGTGGAAAAAATCAAACTAAACAACCATTAAATAATATTTATTTTTACCATTACTACTTATTAGTATTAACAACATTAATTGTAAAAGAACAGTTGGTAGCATTTTGCAAATGAATCGCAGAGGCAAGTTGTTGTGGGTAAGTTGCGGAGTTGAAGATTGCCGTTGAGGTGAATTGAACCGTCGTCGTTACAGGTAACAGAGACACATTGTTGCCCTAGAAGACGGTACAATTTGCCTTGGGTGCGTTTTGCTGTGTTCAAAGGTAGATGAATTTTGGGATAATATTTTGTTTGATAAGTCCTTCTTGAAACTTGTAGAGCTTTCTAGGTAGCCTTCTGCAACAGATGATGACTTCCAACCTCCAAGTCTTTTAATATTCGTTATCCTTACCAGAATTAGCTAACATTGTAGCTGAGGAACGGCGAAAGCTATGTCCCTGTAAAGTTCTGGTTTTGGAAGACGTAAATAGGCAGCTATTTCAGAGGGCATCTTGCCAAAAGTATTTATTCATATGCACTGGACAGTACAACCAATTTTTTGAATTAACAAAAAATCTTCTGTTGGGCTTTCGTAAACGAAATACTTTTTCCAAAAATAGATATTTTTCATTTTCAATTTCCT
>JAHBCN010005892.1:0-52127 GCA_019359885.1 Listronotus oregonensis | reverse complement strand
TTTGAATTTACAAGGAAAAATTGAAATAATCGATTATTTGGAGATTTTCATCGAAGTAGCAGAGAAGTTACTGCAGAGTTTAACCTAAGACATCCCCAACGAGACCTATCAGCCATACAACTGCAGCCGACGTATTTGCTCGTTTCAATGCAACTGGTAGTGTGTTAGAATAGCCCAACCTCGTCGAATACGCCAGCACCCTGAAGATAATAATATTTTGGCAACAAATCGAGTAAATCCATACTCGAGTCTTAGAAATAAAGCATCCGAAATGAATACCACTAAGGATAAAATTAGGCGATGTTTCATTCGTCACAAAATCAAGCCTTTCAAACCAAAGTTCCTACATACTTTGAGGGAAGGTGACCATGCTAAAAGATTAGACTATTGTTACTGGGCCCAAGGAAATTTTTTTAAATGACCGGAATTTTTAAAAAGATTATGTTTACTGATGAAGCTACATTTACCACTAACGGGTGGTATCTTCTCAAAACAGTAGATGCTGGGCTTCCGAAAATCCGCATTGGGTTATAAATTGCAAAGATCAATATTCACAGAAGGTGAATGTATGGTGTGGAATATTAGGAGAGCGAATAATTGGTCCTTTTTCTTCAATAACTCATTAAATGCCAACCGTTTCATAAATTTCTTAAACGGGGAATTTTGGGATGCAATTGAAGATCTTCCCCTTGATGTTAGACAGGATATGTATTTGCAGTTAGATGGTGCATCAATCCACAATTCCAGAATTGTTCGGCAATGGTTGAATGAACATTTTCCTTTACGTTGGATAGGAAGAAACAGTCCTTTTGTTCTATGGCCCCCGGGTCCCCAGATGTCACACCCTGGATTTTTATTTTTGGGGAATGGTTAAACAAAAAGTTTACAAATCGAGGCCCGGAACTCGAGATGAACTTTGTGATAGAATAAGACAAGTCTGTCGTGAAATACGCGTGCCCGAACTGAGAAGGTAGCAAATCACAATCGAAAAAGAATGAGAAATGTATCCGAATGGATGGACGATTAGTAGAGAGAACAACATTCGATAATTTCAATTAGTATTTGTTCAATAAAATATTTAGTATTATTATTTTAAACTTTTATTTCGAATTAACACAAAAAGCTGAAAAAAGTAAAAATTCGATTTTTTCACGAAACTCGGAATTAGGGGTCAAAATTTAATTCTAAACAACTTTTCCTAATAAATTTTTTAGTATCTCTAACGCGAAGCAAAATATTGACACTTTGTCTTGTTTGTACGATCATAGCAGGCTGGGTTTCCATTTTACATTTAAATTGAGTACATACAAAAATGCTGTTTCTGAGTCTGTATAACTGTGCAAAAATGCAAATCTCAACTTCTTAAAATAGCGACAATATGAGGGTGTATTCATCTTAAATGCGACACACTGTATATATATATATATATATATATATATATATATATATATATATATATATATATATATATATATATATATATATATATATATATATATATATATATATATATATATATATATATATATATATATATATATATACCCTTATTTAATTAACAATAATTTAATGACCAGGTGCACCATTTGAATACCAATAAGAAAATTAAGATTTACCAAAAAAAAATATTACAATAAAAATAAAGAAAGGGCCGCAAATAATTTATAACAATATGGTAAAAATTTAAAAGCTAGAGTCCTAAATTGTTTCTTGAAAAGTGTTAAAAAAAATTGTTAGTAAATTAATTTTAATGTTGCCTGTTTTGTTGAATCCAAGTGATGCAGGTGTGCCAGCCACTACACCGTAAAGAGGGATGGTGTCCAAAACTACAAACAACACATTAACAGTTGGTCACTATCTCTGACCCGTCCCAAGAAAACTTCTACCAAATTGATGGCCCCTCCAAACCAAAACGAAAACCGTTTCAAAATTAATTAATGGCCCAGCAGAAAAATGGCCCGTCCGAAGAACCTACAAAATTCAATACTAATTAAAACCCAATAAAACGTAAGATAATTAAGCGACTTAAAAAAATCCAAGAAAATTCCCTCAAATCCCATACTGTATGTGTTTCATTAAAAAAAGTCAATAAAAGGAAACTTTAAAATCTGGTGCTTGGTTCGAGACCTTTCAGTAAACAAAAAAAAATAATTACTTATTAAGTAAGCAACGTTAATTAAGTATAAAACAATAAACAATCCCATTAAATCAAGATAACAAAAAAAATAAAACTGTTTTTGTAAACTAGTTTACAAAAAAAAATTTTGCCTATTCCATTGGCACCAAAAAAAGAACATATTCCCTAGCTACCAAAAGTTAATTAACAATCACTTAACTAGTGTAAAATAAAAGGTAATATATCCATACGATTGTATTTAATCGTAGGTAAAAGCCCAAAACATATTTATTGGTCTTTACTTTTACTTGGCAAAAGAAATAATAAGTAGGTTTTTGACTGATAATTTAAATAGTTCAATCACGATATATTTACTTGTTTGCTTTTTTTTTGTCTTAAAAAAAAACACTCTATCTTGTAGAATTAGAAGATAACAACAAAAAAAAATAACTTAAATATCATTGATAAATGATAATTAAATAAGGTAAAAAATAAATAACTAATTTTTTGTTAAGTATAACAAAAGCCTCTCCGGCCTACTAAATTGACAATTTAAATAATAAATAGGTCTCGAACAGTCACCCAGATACTTATACCCTGAAGAAAAGTCTCAAAAAGAAAAAAATATGACAAGAAAACTTGGTAATTAAAATTTATTACCAAAAGAAGGTAATTTAACCCCAGAAAATTAATTAATACTAAAAGAGACAAAGAATCTATACACAAGCGCCATCTAACGGCGATTTATTAAAACTTTAACGCTAATTAGAGTAGCCAATTAACGTAACTGTCAAAAAAAAACAAAAAAGAATAATTCAATAAAACTGCGATTTTCGCAATAAATTGGCCACAACAAACCCCTTAAATTGGTGTAATTAGGGTAATTAATAATTAATTCTTACTGAAATTCGACTTGCCCAACGCATGACGTAATATATAAAAAAAATAATGAAAATCCCCTGAACCACCAGCGCGTCTTAAGAAAACCCAAATAAATCTATTAATGTACCGTTTTATACGGAAAATACTCAGTTAGAATAAGTCTAGAAGAACTTACCCAAGATGTTAAGGGGTATTTTCCACTAACACGTGATCCCTGCGGCGTCGAACTGCAAGTCCTGCAATGCAGATTTCTTTCCCGAAACAGCCAAAAAGGCAACGCAAACCAACAAAATCCACACAAAACCAAAGGTAACTTAAATCGGGAAAGATTTTTGGGAAATTTGCAGCACAAATCCTATAAAGATGGCTTGAATACCAGAAGCTGCAAATTTTCCTAGTTCACAGCTTGAAGAATGACGTGAAAGTGGTAAAACATGGCCGTTGGCCCTTTGTCCTTCTCAAAAAGCAACAGTGGGCGCACGCACAATGCTGCTAATTCTAGAATTTTCTCGCCGCTAAATTGGCAACATCGTTACAAATTTTGAGTTGCCTACTCACGCTGCCCAAATAACATTTAGTACATAATACTACGAGGGGTAAAAGCAACGTAAAGCATAAGGTAGGATACCAAAGGCGATAGAAAAACAGAAGTAACCCGGCAATTACAATCAAATTTGGAGCCTTTTGCCAAAAATAAACTGCAAAAAAAAAAATGAAAACCGACCTGCATTAAGGTAAACAAACTAGATTATTAAAAACAAACGTAGAAATAAAAACTAACCGTGACAATCTATGTTATTATTAAAATAATCTATATGAAATTTGACATACGTTGTCGACAAATCAACATACAATTTTTAACTAACACAAAATAACGTTAACAAGCTTGAGACCCGCGAAAAACAACATTCTTTTGCCAACCTAGGCGATATAGATATACCGGGTGTCAAAAAAGGATGCCAGCTGTATCGCGAAAACTATGTATGGCACATCGTTAGGAAAAAAATATTTTTGGTAGAAATAGCTGGAAATTATTTTCAAGTTTCTAAAACTACCGCGAGATGGCGCAACTGCAACGATAAATTTAAAAAAACCTATTTTTTATCCAAAATTACCTAGTATTAGGTACAATTTTAATAACATTAGCAAAAACTCTAACCAATTCTGCATTAGTTTGGTTAAGGACTTTTTGTCGTATTTTTAATAATAAGGGTGGGAAAGATCATAAATAATGCAACTTTTAAATAGCTCTGCCTTCTACATCTTTTATCGAAAGGGGATTAAGTGGGTACTAGATTAAAAGAAAATTTAAAGCTTTTTTAAATGTCGCCCTTTTCAGAGTGGGCTAGTTTGTAGTTCACCAACAGAGGGCGTTATTTCAGGAAAACTCGGTTTTTCAAAATGTTTTCGAGAAAGTTAAATACGACGATAAATTTGTTTATTACTTATTACAGGTTTAGTAGAGGAAAAAAATACCTACACTTTGGCGAAAACCTCGTTTTAATATCCACATTCGTGTTCGAATTATTTCAACTAACCTGTTTTTATAATTATTAATAATTAATTAAAACAGTCTTTTTCACAGGGTAAAAGAACAATTTCTGTAAAGTTAAAAAAACTATTTCAAGTTTTTATTGTATATCCACTAGAGAACAGAATGAACAATCAAAAACCTAAAAATGCCGTGATTGGGGCATTTATTAATTCTAATTTAAATAGTAGTCAAGTAACGACTAAACGAGGTGGAATTTACCAGGACCAGCCTATAACGGTTATTGAAACTTGATTTGCACTTTTTACCTTACAAAATACAGCTAGGTCATGAAATTAAGCCTCGCGATAAACAAAAACGTCTACAGTATAGCGTAGCTCTTTAACAATTTGTTGCAGAAAATCCTATAATAATTCAAGAGAAAGAGGTGCACCCAATTCACGCAACTCTTTGGTGTGGAATTATTTCAACTAGAATGATCGGGCCATATTTTTTGAGGATAATAAAGGCTACACAATGACGGTCAATGCAAAGAGGTACCAAATAATGCTTAGAGAATTTTTATTTCCAGCTTTTCAAAACCCCGAGAATTTATGGTTTTAACAGGAGGATTCCACATGCTGTTAGGTAGGGTCTTATCCTTTTGAGAATAGTGTTTCATAACTTTCTCTGGGGCTACCCAAAACAGAGGGTATATAAAAATAAACCGCGAATACTTGAGGAACTGAAAGACAATATTAGAAACAAAATTCGGGCAATACCAATTAAAACGTTAACGTTAGTGATGGAAAATGTACTAGTTAGAGCAAGGGTGTGAGAAAAAGAAGAAGGCGGTCATCTACAAGACATTATTTTTCACAAATAAATCTCCAAGAAATATACTTTTTGTTATTGTTTGAAAAAATATTGTACTAAATTTATTATATATAAATATTTTCAAAATAAATGGGTTACCTACTTTTGGCCCACCCTGTATAATAAAAAATCATATCGTCGTGTTTAACTTTTTCGAGAAAATCTCAAAAAACAAACTTCTCCTTAAAAAACACCCTCTAGTTAGTGAACTACAAACTAGACGATATTTAAAAAAGCTTTAAATTTTCTTTTAAATGAATACCCACTTGAACCACTTTTGATTTTTCTAGTATTTGAGGTTGTTTTTGTAATAATGAAAAAGAACTACTAATATCTTAAAATATAATAATTTTTGATACAATTTTCTACTACCAATTATAATAAATATTAATAACACATTTCTCGTAAAAAACCCTAATTTAACAGGCTCAGATGTCCTTTTGAGGAAAGCAATGACTTGGACTTATTTACTTATCTTATTAACCTTCTTGTTCAAGTAAACTGTGGCTCGCAAATAGAGTAAAACGTCTATAGACCTGATGCGCTGTATTTCCGTAAAAGATTTTCAAAATATGCTAAAATCACTTTTTCATTACATTTACATTTCACCTTTTTGCTATCGCACCATGTCAAGAACTGGTTGTATATTTTCTTATGTTTTGATCGCGACTTTTCTAGCAATAATGATTTCGTGACAAGTACCGTGGAAACTTTTACGTCTGGAGGAATACTTTCGGAATCGTTCATCGTGGTTTTTAAATAGATTTTTCTCTGCAAAAAGTACTCCCGTTTATTTTACAAGACGACTTTTCAGAAAAAAACACTTCCTACTTGATAAACAACATTTTTAACCATGGAGCACATGACGATTCTCCACAGTAAGAATTAAAAAAAAAATGTGACAAATGTCATGGTTAAAGGTGTTCAAAGTAGGCAAATAATAAAAGAAAAATCCAAAAAGTGTTTTCTTATTTTTTGGTTGTAGATAAAACGTGGTACATCACATATTTTAACATGACTACAACACTCGTGTTATTAGAACGAGTTGGCCTACGACCTCGTCAATTTAATCTTTCACACTCGTTGTTGTAATTATGTTCATAAAGGCACTTGTAATGTAAATAATTATAAGAGGACACAGTATTAAGGTTAAATTACCATTATAGCTTCAGGTGCAGGATTTTGCTAAAGAAAAGTGTGGAAATCTACCGAAATACACAAAACAGACACTCCGATGGTTTAGCAGAAAGAAATGCTATCCATATTACACAAGGAAATCGGTCATTGGAAGGGGAATGATCAAATAAACACGTAAAGGTCTAAATTCTTTGTTTTCTGACACCGAACTCATTCCGTGTTGAAATATTGTAGTGTTTTACCAAAAATACTTCTTAAAACTGAATACCAAACATTACATTTTAACGCGGAATCCCAAGAACCACGGACCTTTATTTAATCAACTTAATAAAAGCCTATGACTATTAAAATAAAATAAAAATTGTTAAAGTGAGCTCAGTATAGTTTAAATACATTTTTTTTCGTAGATTTTTAAAGTAAAATAGTAACTTGTAATGATCACAACCTATTCTATGTGGTTTTGTTAGTATCAACTTGCTAAGAATAGTTTTTAAGTTATATTTATATATTATTATTATATTATTATTTAACCTAAAGAATTTAAAGTATACATTAAATTCGGCATTGACTAATAGCTCCAAGTCTGAGAGTTCAAGCGCAATTCGTGCACCTACGAAATCTAATTTAAATTCTAAAAAAGTAGGATCCAATCTGTTTGATTCTGATTCTTAAAAGTAATAAATCTAACGTGTCGTAACAATCTTTTATATATTTTTTTTCCTTTATAACAATTTTAGGTGAAATATTCGAATGTTTTTGCTTTTTTATGTAGCCCCTTAACTGGTATTAGAAAGTTGAAACGGTAAGTATCGGTGACCGTTAAAAATTTTCAATGAATGTATTTTTCGTTAATTTGTAATTTGGACAAATTACATTTCTTGTTAAGCAATTTAATTATTAAAAAAAAAAAACTACAAAATTCGTATTTTTTTCATATTTAAAAACTAAAATAAAACCAACGACCTCGCAGTTTAAATGTCGTATCAATTGCATATACGTACGTACCTTTTTCCTATATTTAACGAAATTCAGTAAACGTTAGAACTTTTTGAATACGTAACCAAATAAGTTTAAATTCCAAGTACGTTAATATTTGTAAAATAACTTAAATGGATTACATGATAGAAAAGTAAAACATAAAATGGCCAATTTATAAATGTAAAAAGCTTGGGCAAATCTTTAACACGTACATAACATTTGAAATAGGAAATAAAAATTACAGTCGCTTGCGGGAAAAGGCATATCATTATAAGGGTTCGTGCAGGCACTATTACGTATTGGAAACGGGAAAAGGGAGAAACTAATGTTTCGTAAAATTACAACCGATAACAGGTGATTTACGAAGCCTACTTTGGTATATTTAATTAATGGTATCAAATAAGGATTCCCAATTGGTTTAGCACTTGGCGCCTATTAGTTTCTTACTTGCCTTCTAAAAATGTCTAAGTACTTTGTACAGTTCTGCTTTTATTTACTAAAAAGAACTAAACAGAGCTAAACAAAAAAACTTAAATCTGGGCAATTTTCCGAGCTAGGGCAGGTCGGATGCTTTTGCTTCGCAAGAAATATATGAAAAGACGTGCCATTAAAAAAGAAAGAATATTTTTTATAGATTTTGCCTTTTCGGCAAAGCGCTGTTGATAAACAAAACTAATTCTGATCTTGTGGAGTTTCTCCATATCCAACAACTTTAATTAAGTCAAATATTAAAAATCTTATCCTAAAATATAAAAGTTTTACAGTAAAAGGGCATACTTTTATTAATGATTTATTTTTACCACTTTCTTTCTATCTCGTAAACTACTATTTCGTATACTTATAACTTATGATGAACCAAATTATAATTAGTAGAACAAAAACAAAAGATTTTACTAAATTTAACATCGCAGATGTATGCACACTTTGTTTCTTAAAAGTGCACAAAAAACCCGAATTTGTTTGCATAGTCCAACTTTCAAAAATGAAATATCACCATGTAGGTTATCGATGCATTTTTTATAGTTTAGTTAATACCCCCAAATTATCAAAAAGAGCCTCATCGTGTATTTGGTATCTAGGGGTGTGCTATATATCTCACGAAACCATTACATGCATTATCATAGCAAGTGACAACTAAGTTGAGTATTTTGTATCATTAGTCTTTTTAAAAACTATTTCTTTTGCAATAATTTATTTAAAATAATACTTGATTATTTCAGTTTGGGAAGCTGCGAATTTAACAATATAACTGCCAATATTTTTGTATACACATATTTTTGTATTGTCGTCATTCAGGCATACATATTAAAGAAAAATATTCAAATATAAAATTAACAGTAAGAAATGTAATACATCATCATAATACAAAACATATACATTTTTACACGCTATTTAAATTAAAAGTAATGTAGGCAAAAAATCACCTTTACTTAATGAAATTTTATTGTATAATCAGGGCCGGATTTAACCTTAGCCCTGCCCATGGGCACTGATGAAAATGCCGCCCTATCACCCAAATTTTAAATCAAATTATAATTTTGATATACAATTTTTGAAGTGATTTTTTTTATCGACGTATTGGAGAAATTTTATAGCAATGTTAAAAAAAATCATCACACTTTTCGTGTTACGCTCGACCGTCACGGCTGCCGTAGGTGAGTGGGGTGAGCTCATTGGATGTGGCTGTGAATGTGTATGCCCCTTAGACTCCTGCCTCAACTAAAGCCTACTAAATTACCTTGCTTTAGGCATTTGTATAGAAAAGGCTTCACAGAGTTAGATTTTCTATACTATTTGAAAACATTTTGACCGGTAGATTTTGAGAAATCCCAAAAATACATTTGCAGAAATATGTTTTATTAAAACAACTTTAATTCGGCCATACCGATCAATTCCAAAAACTAATCAGCTCTTAACTTCAAAGAAACGCGTCGATCGCCCTCCAAATATGTCAAAATGGGTTAATTCGTTGTCGAATTTTTTTTTTTTTTTTTTGATATTTTAACCATTTTACACCTTTCAAAAATCCTAGGCAAATTTAGGCGTGTACATCCAGGAAGTTCCTCGTGAAAATTAAAAACATTAGAGCCCACCCCGAAGACTCACCAAGGATCAATATATCGTTTTTTTAAATAATTGGACTACTTTACACCGTTTAAAAATACTGCGCGAAATTAAGGAGGCTTTTTGTATTATCAGAAAAATTCCCGTGAAAATTAAAAGCATCGGACGCTCCTCCCAGACTGACCAAAAATATTATAGTGATATTTTTGTTTTTGAATTTAAAGTTAAACAAAATTTTAACTGTCTTATTTTGAAGCACAGTATCTGCTTAATTTTTAACCTGATTTTCTCTCGGTATTATTACTATTTCTGTTACTTTTTGGACAACTAACTAAAAAGTTATTTTATTTATCATAATATAAAGATGATTTCAACAATAATGCACTTTTTAAAGCAACTTCGCCGCCCCAGAAAATCTGCTGCCCTGGGCATTAGCCCTGAGTGCTCCGAATGTTAATCCGCTGAGTACAATAACATATCAGAGCAAATTAAAAATAATAACAATATTTCAATTTTTAAAATAAATATAAAATAATATTATTCGGAAAAGTACTTATTGTAATTAATAATATTAGTTTACATTTTTTTTGTATTTTACTTTACAGTTTGTTACTTTAATGTTAAATATTATTGCTTATTATTTGTTAATTTTTATTTAAATTCTCTGTTATAAACTTATTAACTTTCTTGGCAATAAATACATCGTTAAAAAAAGGTGAAATCCCACTGTATGGTCTAAAAATCAGAGCAGTGCCACTAATTATTATCAGAACACTAGTAAATTAAAAATTATTCTTTAAGGTACTCGCCAAAAGGGACCGCTTCGGTCCAGGTCCCAAGCTATAGACGCGTGCAAGCACAGACTCAATTGACCCGTCTAAACTTGAGGATTACCTGAGAACTCAAAACACACATTAAAAATCTAAAAACCTTTTAACATTTCGGTGACAGCTCGGCATTGTTTTTAAGATATAAAATAAACTGAAAAATGACCTAAAAATTAAACATTAAATAAAATTAAACATTGTAGGTAATTCTAATTTATTTTCTTGATGATCCTTTGTTATGCATAACATATTAATTTGTGGTGAATAATACATTTATTATTTTCAAAGATAGAAATGGTATTCTGTTAATTAATTTTAAGGTTTGTTTAAAATTACTTTAGCATTAAGTATAGGTTACCAAGTATTATTTAAAATAGCTGATGTTAAGGTTACACTTATATCTTTATTCAAGAATAAAAAGCACTATCTTTTTTTTTATTTGCCTCTGTACGAGCACGAAATCCTGGAAGCTGAATTAAGGAATATTATTTGATTTAAATTCTGTATTACATAAGCGTCAAAACAGTGTAAAGTTCATATCTAAAACATTAAATATTGTATATGAAAGCTTTCGTCACATAATTTACTTACTTGGATTAAAAAAAAAGGTTGAGTTTCAAATTTTTAAATGCCAATTAAAGAAGAAAAAGTGAATATGATGCCATCCATTTGGCTCTTTTAAGAAAAATGCTAATGTTATCACATCACTATAAATAAAACCTGGACTTAAAGAAAAAAAAAAGAAAAAGTAGCCTACGAAGTTTAGAAATGTGTCTTCAAAACCTAAAAAATCTGGCATGCAAAATTTTTTTAAAAAACTTTAACTTTAGTTTTTTTGGTTTCCTATGGAGTAAAGATAATTAATTAATTAGAGAAAAATAAAAATATTTTGGCCAAAACTGTAAAAAATACAAAGTCAACCAACTTAACCACGTTAAAACACAGGTTTTCGTTAAGTTAGCGAAGCCTAGCAGCCCCGGATATGATGGGTAACCATAGGCATGGACCGCGTGCCCTTTCTGTGTGATTGAGCTATGAGTATTATCAGTTTTAACTGCTGTCTTTCTAATATTTTAACGATTTACCAGTTCACCTTTGTATTGTGTTTTTATTTTATTCTCAAAATAACCTGTAGTAAATTTTGCATCGGTATAAATTTGAATAATCGAATTTATCAGCTTTTTTACCAAAACTCTTTCTAGTGTGCGTAAAAACCTACATCACTTAATATCGTCTTAGATTGATAGCCAGTAAAGAAGAGGCCCATTAACGAACCCGAAACGAATGGTCAGTAATGCCTTTAGACGGTTTATGTGTTTTTTTTCGTCGAAAATGTTGGCATTATTGATGGACCGATTTGATTTTTGGATGTAGGACTAATAACACAAGCATTTTGATCGATTGCCGAAGTAAATGTATATGGTGTTGTTTCTTTTTAAAATTAGATTTTTTTATATGGTAAAGATGCGAAACAGTTATTAAAAGAATTTTAATAAACTTTAAATTTTTGACTACTGAAATCTAATCAAATAAAATGTAATACTGTTAAAATGTTAAATGTTAATGTACGTAATACCTAAATTATCGTTGTTTTATTTAAATAAAGCAATAGTTAAGTGACAATAAAACAGTGCCACTATAGTTTGACAAAATTAGTAAAACGTATTAGAATACATGCTATTAAATGATTGATTAGTACGATCGTCTATACCCTGGGTCCCAGACATACGTTATAATAAGTTTAGTAAGCATTCTATAACATTCCTTTTATATTTTATTATTTTTAGCGTCATCTTTAATAATTTAAATCTTATTTTGTCAAAAATGTTCTTACAAATGCTGCTCTGCAATGCAAATATTTAGAAAGTTTTAGGCGAAGTTTTAAAGATCTGTAGCTGCTTTCATTATGTCTTGTGGACAAAAAACGTCAGCGTTCTGCAATTATTAACATCGAAATATTTAACCAGTTTTTTGTATATACTTTTAAAGCATCTGGTTACAATTAGAATGGAGTTAAGATTTTAATTTAATTTTTAAGTTACTATTTTTTTTACCTACTGTCTCGCAGGTTATACCTACTCAGTTAATAACTGCTGTTTAAAAAAAAGTAGCATTTGCTACGATTAAAATTTGGTAGGTGAACGTCGTTAACCGCTGAAACTTACGTGACATCATTAGGTACGCGTCAAAGTCAACTACCTAAGTAAACGCTGATAATTACCGAAAAGTAGCTCCCTTTTTTAATTTCCAGTGTGCATTACGGTAAATTTTCCTATGCCTACCCTTCTATGCCAGGGGCAGGTTTGTAGTACCCCTTGGCCCGTTAATATTAAGCAGGGACAGCCGCCCTAAATAAAGGAAAATTAATAAATAAGGATGTTTTGTATTTCGGGCAAATGTTGTTTTTTTTTTATCTTAAAACAGTCCACGAAGGCTGATGCCTAAGTACTAACGTACCGTGGGTGTCTTAAGTGTGATAAGAGGGAGTTTGTTCACACGGGACTTAAATATTTGGAGATTGGAAGGAGAGGGAAAAACTTCTGCGGGCAGCAGGTTCTATAGTCTTGACACTCTAGGGATGAAGGAACAAAGTTCGGGGCCTCTCTAACTAAACCGTAAAAGCTGCCAGAGAAGAAATTATACTGGCCAACCCCTCTGAGCAGAAGCCGTGAAAATACCTACGAAAGAGCGACGGATCCCCTACTGGTCGACGGTAGGAAAGAAGAGGAAGCCTTTCTGTGAGCGTAGGATCATTAATAAGACGAACAGCTCTTCTTTGAATGAAGTCCAGAAAAGGGTCTGATTTGGGATACATACAGAGTATACAGATTGGAAGAAGAGAAATACTGTTTGGCTCGAAAGAGGAATCCAAGCTTTTTTAAAGCTGCCGAGGCTATGGATGTAATGTGCTTGTGCAAGCTAAGGTTATTCTCAAAAGTAACGCCGACAAGATTAAACGACTCTTTGTTCTGCAGAACTTGGCCGCTCATATATGTAACGGATGAGCATTTGCAGACTTTTTTCGCGACAACGAACATGACTGTGTTTTCGAGGCATTAAACTAGACAATCCAAGATAAGTTTAAGGTCTTGTGAAAGAGATATCTGCATTGACCTGCGTTTGTTTTTCAATTCAGAATTACATGGGGGCTTAAGAAATTGAATAGTAAAGTGGAGGGTACTATCGTCAGCAAAACTATGAATGGGATTAATTGTGGAAGAGAGCACTGAGCTCTGGGGCACCCTAGCATTAATTTGGTAGAAGCTGGAAGAATGATCATCTACAGTAACTAATTTACGTCGTTTAGAAAGGAAACTAAGGAGCCAAGAGCAAAGCTTAGATGGAAGACCGTAAGAAGGAAGTTTATTAAGAAGCCAGACCTTTGGATATGTCCAGAGCAACGATCTGGGATTAATGAAGAAACTCAAGAGACTTGTTCCAGTTGTGTGAAACAAAGGACAGAAGATCAGCTGTAATTCTTCTGTGACGGAATTCATACTGTCTATCATATAAGATCTTATGTTTTTCCAGATACTTTAAGATTTGGGAATTAATGATTTTTTCCATTAATTTGCAAACAACGGAAAGAAGAGATATAGGGCTATAGTTAGAAGAGAGAGAGTTTTGGATCCTTTTTTGGGGACAGGTTGCACACGTGCAGCTTTCCAACTCTCCGGGAAAATGCCTGTGTCGTAAGAGATTTGAAAGAGGCGAGTTAGGCTGGGTGCACGCTCGGGAGCACATTTTTTTTAAGACGATTGCTGGTATGCTATCCAGTTCAGACGATTTTTTAGTATTAAGAGAAGAAATAATACGCTTGACCCGTTTGACTTTAAAAATGATATCGGATATTTTATAAGAAACAGGGGCAACTGTTGGAAGAGGAAGATTAATAGGAGGATCAAGCGTAGAATTGGCAGCAAATTGTTTGGCAAATAGTTCGGCTTTTCCTTTAGAGGTAGAAACAATTCCATCTAGATCTCAGATTAGGAGTGGAAAATAATTTGTGCCGAAGTTTTAACTAATATTTTTGGCAAAGGACCAGAAAGCTTTACTGCCATTCGAGCAAGAGAGAACTTTATCTTATCCGATTGTTAAAACGGTCTTTTGCTTTTGAGATGGTCTGATTACATTGATTTCTTGCTTCGATGCTAGCCTGTCGATTTTCGGGACTAGGGTTTTGAAGAAACTTTTTGTAGGCTTGTATTTTTAAAAGTCTGGCTTTATCACAGGATTTAGAAAACCACGGTTTGTGATTTATGGGGTTCTTTTTACTGTGAGGAATATAGGTCTCAATGCCTAGTTGAATTGTTTTGGTAATTTGTTTATATATTTCGGAAGGATCGTAAGTAGAAAAGCAGCTAGGATCCCAAGGGTAGCTGGCAAGGAAATCTCTCGGACTCTCCCAGTCGGCCGTCTATTATTATAATCCTGCCAGAGCGCTTTTGGTAATCCAATCATTTTATCGATGTCAATCGCCAGACAAGAAAATTTAGCAATGAAGCATACTTAGGTTAGAACTATGTAAACAGTATTACATTCTGCACAATAAAACATAAAATTTTAAAAAATATATGACATTTTTGATTAGTGATGGTAGCCCTTTTAAAAAGCAAACCCCTACAGCACCACCAACGAAAGGTTTGTTGGTTTGTTTTCTTTTTTTTTTAAGTTATGAATTTGTTTTTTTTTGTATATAATTAGATTTAGTTTTAAAAGGAAATTCAATAAAAATGAGTTTTAAGTCCATGCACCTATTTCTGGGAGGTTTACAGCTTGAAATTATTATTAATAAACATTTTAATGTAAATTTGGCTTCGCTTTGTGAATAAAAATGTTACTAAAAGGCATTTCAATCAATGAACACAGTCTTTGTTTGAGTACATAAGTTTAAAAAGGTTAGAAATACAATTGTAAATGAAAATTTCGGCCTCCATTTAAAAAGAAAAAGTTGTTAATGGTATTTCTAAACCGAAACGTCGAAATTAAAATTTGAATGCTGGGATGCATTACTCCTAAAAAGTTATTCTGATAATGTTTTAAGAGATCTCAAAAATATTTTAAAATAAAAAAATAGAGAACTTTTTTAAATATGCATAGGTTTAGTTTTAGAGCCGTTATCAGAACGGTATTAAATAAACAATTAAATGGCCTACATTTTTTTCATATAACCATCTTTTTATCTCTTGTGGTTTTTATGATCCCAATACATTTCCTACTAATTTCGTACACACTGTGTACATATACTTGCATAAAATTGTATAGATTCGTGTATATAAAATCAATAACTTCGTTTATTAAACAGGATTATAAAAGTTGGTAGGTTAAATGCTTTAAAACTAAAAATTATTTTCAATTAAAAAAAAGTACGAATCTGATGTGACCTAAAATATTTTTGCTATTTGTTATACAGACAACAAAAACTCGTCGCTTGGTACATCAAATAAAGCTTACTAATTATTTTTTGGTACTTTGGAACCAACTAAAAAAATACTTTGTCCATATGTAGTATGCCCCAAATTTTATTATCATATAGTTCCTCCTTCAAGAAATTTATTTGATTCATTTATAAATGCCAAGATCAACTTAACGAAAAACAACTTTTTAAAGAATTATGGCCACTAGTTTACTGTTAATGGACAATTCTCTGCCCACTATTAATCAAGGCAATATTGGGCGTTATATAAAGGATGAGCCAGGAGTGGCAGCAAGTTTGATAGTTTTTTAAACGAGTATAATATTTAATCAATCATAGTTTTTTTTTTGTTTTAAGTTACAATTGTTTCTTAAGTTCTTAGTAGTTTATCAATAAAAATATCGATAAAGAGTAAATCACTATTAAGTAAATTTTTCAAATAATATTTACCTGTATTGGTACATTATCTGATATTGATATATTTTTTCTTGTTTTCTTTAGTTGGGTATGACCTGAATTCAATAAAGATTTTTTTTTCTAAAATACTATTTTTGTAATACTAAAGAAGACGCAAGATTTTAAATTAATATTATTTATTACAGCCTATTTCAAAAATTATTTATTAGTGGTTACTGGTTATCAAGGGGTTAACCACCTTGGCGCTCGAAATAATAGATATAAAAATATTTTTCTTCGAAGCTATTTAGTATATAAAATAATTTTTATTTTTCACCTGTACATCATCATTATCATCATCATTTAGCTCTCTGTGTCCATTGTTAAACATAGGCCTCCCCAATCATTTTCCATTCCAATCGAGTTTGTGTTGTTTGTATCCAGTTGCTGCAGATCCTCTTAATATTGTCCGACCAACGCGTAGGCGGTCTTCCTCTACTTCGCTTGTCGGTTCTAGGTCTCCACTCAAGAAGCCTCTTTTCCCATCGATCATCCTGCATCATTGCAACGTGGCCGGCCCAGTTCCACTTAAGCTTCGCAATAGCTCCAACGACATCACTGACACTGGTTCTTCTGCGCAAATCCTCGTTTCTTATGTGGTCCCTAAAGGTCATACCAAACATGGGTCTCTCCTTCTTCCTCTGTGTAACTCTATGTTTTTTAGCTGTTGCTGTTGTTAGTGTTAGGGTTTCTGAGCCGTATGTCATTACTGGCAGCACGCACTGATCGAAAACCCTTCTTTTTAGATTGACGGGAATGTCACTCTTGAAAACGTCTTTAAAAACCATCCAAAAGATGTCCTTGAGAGAGTGAGCCTTTTCTTTAGTTCCCTATTCAGCTTATCCCTTGAGATGCTAACCTCATACCATTTGAATTTTAGCTCCCCAATCTTTAAGCCACAGTGGGAACAAGGTTTGTCATGAATTTTGTTTTTGACATATTAATATTAAGACCGACTTTTCCCACCCTCTTGCGGTCCTGCAACATAGTCGCATTTCTTCTAGATTGTCCGAGAATAGCACATATCATCTGCAAAACGTAAGTTGTTTAGGTTCTGGCCATCTATATTTATACCTTCTGACTCCAATCCAATTGTTTAAATGCACTCTCCATGACTGTAATAAACAGATTTGGTGACATCGTCTCGCCTTGCCGAACAACATGTTCAATAGTTATGAGGTTGGTATTTTCATGTAGTTTTACGGTCATCTAATGTATGGTAATGGCTGAAATTGTTATGAATAAACTCTCTACTATTAGTTGAAAAAGTTGATTTTCAATTTCCTGTTCTTTTCAGTATGTTGACGATCTACTTATATCGCTACCAAAACATAAAATACAGTCGACACTTAATATATTCAATTCTTTTAATAGTAATCTGGTTTTTACCATGGAACAGGAAATGGATCAATCAGTACCATTTTTGGATACCAAAGTTATTAGATCTCAGAACAAGGTCATAATGCTAGACTGGTATATAAAAAAATCCAGTTCCTCTAGATATATACCATACTCATCTTATCATCCTACTAGACAAAAAATCAATACGGTTTTGGGTCTTAAGAACAGAATAATGAGAATAAGTACCCTTCGTATCATAAAACAAATCTAAATAGATTAAAAAATATACTAATTAACAATGATTATCCCAAATCCCTGTTAAATAAATTACTTTTTTCTGGCAGTGGAAATAACAATAGAGTTTAAACAACCAGCAAACCCCTAGCGACGAGCCAAAAAGATGGTTCAAGTTACAATATATTGAGGGCTGACTCCTTGTATTTCTGATTTGTTTAAGGGTCTAAATGTATCTGTGGCCAACTACAATGGTAAAAAACTGGTCTCTTTCTATACCAAACTTAAAGATAAAACAAATGAAATGCATCGATCTAACATGGTTTATGCTATAAAATGTAATGATTGTGACCAAATATATATTGGACAAACTTCTCAAAAACTATCAAAAAGACTAACCTTACATAAAAGTGATTGTAAACACAAACCACAAATAACTAGTTTGAGCTCCCATGTGAATAATTTGGATCACAGAATGCTTTTTAATGAAGCCAAATCATTGGACAATGACAACAATACATTTAAAAGAAATTTTCTAGAAATGTGTTATATTTTTAAATGCAATAATTGTATGAACAACAAAAAAGATGTAGAGGGTTTAAGCTCAATTTATACGTATTTATTATCACAAAACATTACAAAAACTCTTAAAGTTCCTGCTTTTTATAAACAAAAACAGTTTTCTTTCTCCTCTGAAAACTAAACCATACATTATTTTTCGAGAGTGGTCACATTAACTTTTTCAATATCTGAAATATTTTCTAACCTTTAAAAATAAAGACAAAAAAAACAATCAAATACTATATATGTATATATATATATATATATATATATATATAAAAAAAAACAAATTCTACTATTTATTTTCATTTGGTTGTCATACATATAATCAGGCATAAAAAAGAAAAATAATAATAATTAATACCATTTGGTGAATTTAAACTATGCACCAAAAAAATTTTTTA
This sequence comes from Listronotus oregonensis, assembly GCA_019359885.1. Classification (NCBI taxonomy): domain Eukaryota; kingdom Metazoa; phylum Arthropoda; class Insecta; order Coleoptera; family Curculionidae; genus Listronotus; species Listronotus oregonensis. The sequence goes on along the minus strand of JAHBCN010005892.1, from coordinate 33,364 downwards.
TAAAAAATATCAGATGATCGCTGCACCTTTCAGTCGGTGATTTATATTTCTTAAAGGCACGTCCTTTTCGTTTTACTAATATCTGTTAGACTGTTTGTTAATTTTTTAAGTAGTGACAAAAAATAAAAAAATTTAATGTGTTGTAATTGTTTATATACATATGTGTATTTTAATTTATGCGATCCACCGCTCCAGTGTTTCTTGACCCCGTAGAGGAGTAACTCCATATTTTGTAAGTTAAAAATCTAATTGTGTGTTTGATTCGTTGTTTGAATGTTCTTTTTTTCTATTGTTGTTTTTAGCTATCCTGATGAAGCTTACAATCGTAGGCGAAAGCTAGATATTGGAAATAAAATAGTTAGAACTGAGCACTTAACATCTTTACTGCTCCCTCTATTTAGATAATTTCTGGGGGATCCCTTTGTGATTCTACTGTGTAAAATATATATATATATATATATATATATATATATATATATATATATATATATATATATATATATATATTATATATATATATATATATACATAATATTATCAATATTTTAAGATAATAAAATATAAATTACTTTATTAAGAATAATACTTAAAATGGAAATACTTTTCAAAGTTTAAAAGAATCATTCGTACAAATGTGAAACTTTAAAGAATAATTCGAACGCCAGAGGGAAATACGTTTGTAAAGAGGCGTTTAACCAAAATGAGCCTCCTGCACTTGTCTTTAATTTTAAAGAGAGTTTTCGACTGCCGGCCCACTTTCAAAGGCTTTTTGAAATGGCTAATTAATCGGTGTAAATGTGTTTTATTTCACTTGCAAAAAGGTTAATTAAAATATCCCTCTCCAAACAGTCGGAATATTTTTAAAAAAACGTTTTTTTATTTTTTTTAATAAAATAATTATATACTTAAGTCGTCTGTAAAAACAGTGTTTATATTTGTGCTCGTAATACATAATATATATTAATTATATCTTACAACATATTATATATATATATATATATATATATATATATATATATATATATATATATATATATATATATATATATATATATTTTATATATATATATATATGGCCTTCTCCGATAATTAGTACCATATCACGTAATTCATTCGTTTTTATATCTGTTATTAGCCATAACATCTGCTCAGGACGATTAGATATGTTTTTAAAGATACTATTTTTACACTTAAAAAACGGTCGTTTTGATATTTTTAGCTAATTGCTATGGTAATCATGTCACTCTCAAAAAACCGCTGAAACCATAGAAACGTAAAATGGCATTAAGAGAAGAGTGGATATTTCCCTTTCAAAATTGTATTTAAATGCGAATATCTCGTAAACAATTGAATGTAGGGATATGATATGCCAGACAAAAAATATCTAGAATTTTATGCATAAAACAAAAAGGTAACGAAAAAAATATAAAGAGTCATTTAAAATAATGAGTTTTGTCCTTGTACGGACTTTATGATACACCCTGTATACATAAAGTGGTTTGCAAAATATAGAGTAGCAGAAACCAAAATAATTTTGTATAAAACATTTTCCCCCAATTTAAATAGTTAAAGCAATAAACGGGGGTCTTACTTCACAGACTTACCCTGTATATATCTGTTTTACGGGACCCTTAATTAATACTGGATTGAGGCACCATTAATCTTGTTTAGTTCAGGGCCTCAAAGACAAAATTATCTTCACTATCGCAAAAAAGCCCATATATAATTAAATATCCGTTATCCATATTTTGTGGTAAATATAATATTTTATCAGTTTTAAATATTCTAAAAATATTTATTTATGTTGTGGCCACGATTTATTATTTTGTGTATAATTTTATTGCTTTATTAAAATTAATTTCATTTTAGATAAATTAAGTTTTAAAACACTAGCAAACTGTTTTTTACTCTACCTATAAAATTATGTTATAATGATTTTGCGTCAAACTTTAAGAAAAAATTAAATATTTATTGAAAGAGGTAATCATACCAAAAATTTGGTAAACAAATCTCAAATTAAAAAATATTATCAGTATGACTACAAAAATTGCCAAATGAAACATTTTGTCCAGTAGTATTAGTATTAACAGAATTTTATATTTTAAAGATTAAAATATATTTTTTTAATAAAAACAAAATGAAAAAAATAATAATAATAATTAGAAGCGACCATGCCAGTGAAATTCAAGTCGTAAATCAGGACACACTGGCTGTGATCGAAGTAATACCCTGCGTTTGGTATGATAAATTGTATAGGAAAAAGGTTGATCTATTTTGAGGCGGTCCAAACCAGAAACGATTTCCTAGTTGACCAAAGCCAGAGAACTTTTTGTTTTGTATTGAAATATTAAATTGATTTATCTAATAAAAGCTTTATAGTTAAAATATTTATTTTAAGTCATAAGGTATTTAATATTTATCATTTTTATATGCACTGTCTACAACATTTGTTTATATTTTTTTCTTCTTACTAATATTCGGGATCTTTCTGTAAACTTTCTTATTTGCGAGGGGATATTACAGTTTATGGTTAGGCAATCTATTTTTCCATAATAATAATGAATCAGTCCTGTTATCCATTGCAATAAAGTTTAGACCTGCATGCTTTTTTCTTAATTAAAAAAGTATTAACGGTATACAAATATCAATAAAACATGCATCTATCGAAGTATTATTTTCCTAATATTTTTATTTTACGTATGACAACCCAATCCTTTTCGCTTGTATTGATTTTCAAATGCGATTTATTTTCTTGTTCTTGTTTTAGTCATGCAAGGTGTAGTTTAAAGTGTATGAATATTTTAATATTTTTCTATTTTCTAAATAGGTATAACCTATGAATTCCTACTTATTTTGTAAACATAGAGTACGTTTTTTTTATTTAGCAGTTTTCTCTATATTATTTTTTTAAATTATTCTTTTTGATTGCACAGTGACAGTTTATGCAGATTGCTTAATTTAAATCAAACTCTTTGGATCGGTAATGCAGATTAATTAAAGTTTTAAGATCATGCAAGTCACCAGAAATCATCCCTTTTTAATTTTAACTTTATATTCTGTCCATTTTAGATTAATAATAAATAGCCATGGTTTCTGACTTTTTAAACTAATGTAATACATTTTCTATTCGGATGTTTTATTTTCTCAATCGAAAGTTAAGACTATAGTGTAACGTGGATTGTGTAGACCTAATGGGAAAATGTACTTTGCTAAGAAATGTACACTTTTGTACGAGACCTTACAATTTTATTTGTTTACAGAAAGATGTGATTTCCAACCAAATTTCGCTATCACGAAGAGAATAGTTATACTACCATGAAAACAAATCAAATATTTAGATAGAAACATTTCGGTAAATTTCGCGAAAATGCTATAGAATTTTTTTATGTTCCTAACCTAATAAAATTAGAGAAGTTTCCAGCCATGGTTAACTCCAGCAAACACACAGCTGTACTCGCGAGAGAAAACGGAGATAAACCTCAGATAATGTGTCACTGACTCGCTCCACTGCCGTACGGCCCCCAATGCAACCTATTTCATTGGTCTATTTATTTGACGCGCGCGTAACGTACTCTTAAGACGCTGCTACCCCTTTCCGCCTCTGTCCAACCCCCGACTGGCACGAGCTCTGGTTGGATGCGTCGACTCACTACGTAATCACAAGCTCACGAAGCATGTCGATGTGTTAGCGTTGCACAGCGATAAGCAGCTTCCTTTGTGTCGTTGGTTTTAGATCGGTAAAGAAATTATTACAAATGATTTGAATATATTAAGGTGGTATTGTCACGACTAAAAGGGAAATTTACTGTTTAAATTTAAATTTTTATTATTTTATAAAAATTTAGAAGGAATATTTGCGTACTTGTAGCTATAGAAAAATAGCCCCCAGGTTGCAAAATTGACCAATTTACACTGACAAGTTTAATGGACACCCAGTTTATAGGGATCGTCTAACGTAGTATAATCTATCAAATACTTTAACATCTATATACTTAACTTACAGAATTAAAATATTTACGAAAGTAAATGCTTTCTACTTTCGTTATTTGAAAGAAGATCTTAATTCGGATCTGTGAGTCATGAACATATGCAAACAATGTTTTGCTACTCCAAGGATGTGGAACACCTGTTATGTAGAATTTTTAGGAGGCCCAAATAAAAGTATCTACAAAAATCTGTGACCAAATACAAAAAAGAGATATTAGTACTGCCACGATAGCGGATCCTATATGGGTGCCTAAAGGAAATATTCCGTCTAATTCATTAAATTTTTACTTTATAAGTTTGCAAAAACCGATTAAAATTTGCTAAAATGATAATTTTTTTATTTTTGAGATCCCTCTTTACAAAAATCCCCTCCCTACAATTTCCCCGTTATGCAACAAGAAGCCAACCAATATTTACATTATTTGGAGAAAATTAGGAAAAACTATTAAAATTTTTTACTGAAATGTTTATTAAACAAAATATATTGTTTAATTTATATAATTAATAAGTATATTTTGTTTATTAAATATTTCAGTTCAGAATTTTTGGCTTGGCCCTTATTGCATAACGGGGTCCAATTATACTCTCAACTTGACCGACATAATTTTAAAATTTTTGAAAAAATCATATTTTCACCAAATAACTGTTTAAAACTTGACTTAAAAGGTAAAAAAATAAAATATTAATAGTCTACTACTACACACAGATTTAATTGAAATTTTACCGGGTGTATCACAAATTTTGCGATTCCAAATACTTTATTGGTTGGTTTTTGTTCTTTTAGTAACGTTCGTATCGAGAATTCGAAAAGAAAAATTTAAAAATTAAAAAAATGGAAATAAAAAAAATATATTTGAAATACCCTGTTTATTGTGGTTCGAGAACTAAATTCCACACCGGATTTTAGTTATTTACGAGGGTTAAAGTTATTTTTGTTTTTTTTTAACTGTAGCCTGTACGTTTTACAATATGGTTTTCAAAAATACAAATTGCTTCCAAATTTTTGTTTCTTAAGCTGGAAAAACGCTCTTGTGCATAACCCTGGGTAAGAGCGGTTAAAGGTTTTGTTTAAATAACTGACATTTACCGGCGAATATTGACGTTCACCAAATTCGGTCATGCACACTAACATATATACCAAACAGCATTATATTTATTCAGTACACTTTCAAAAAATTTAGGAAAAAACACAACACAAAATTTTGCACACTTATTTTCCGCGGACTCTCTTTAATTTCCTTAACAATATATAAATAAAATTAAATAAACATTTACATAGTTAAGCTTAATTTTGTGCAGGGCCGGATTTAACTTTTTGCCGCCCATAGGCTAATATATTTTTGCCGCCCTAATATGTCAATATTTTTTGAATATCAGAACGAAAATTTAGCTTTAAATAAATTTATACTATGCTAGTGATTGTTATAAAAAATTATTAAATAAATTTAACAAAGGTAAAACATACAGAAAATTAAATAACAGTTCTTTAAAACAAACACATTTTATAATTTAAAAACAAAATACAAATTAAAATGTTAAAACAAATAAGTATTTTTTGAACTATGTATTATTTAATTATAGGCAAAACCCTATACTAACATTTTTCTTTGAACCTTTTTTGCTGCAAAATCATTAATTATATCATTAAAATTAATGCTATTTGTTACGTTTACGCCAAAGCTTTTAATCGTCCTTGTTCTACACCTCTGGCAAACAAATTTCTTAGGTGCGAAGATTTTCAGTGCGATAAAAGGCGATGTCAATTTAATAGGAAAAGACTGGAGCCAAATAAAGACAGACAGAAAACGTGTAGCGGCTGATTCCCTTTCTACCGACCCAAAAAGAAAAGGGGAATGCTTCGGCCGGACTACGACAACATACACACACACACACACACACACACACACACACACACACACACACACACACACACACACTCAGTGATGCCAGATCTCATGATTATTCGTAAGATTACACGATTTTGGTTCCGATTTCACGATCTTACGAATAAGGTAGAAATTCTGACGAATTTTAAATAAATCATTTTAAAATAAAATATTGCATTCAAATTATTAATTTACTTCGTCCCCGTAGTGAACGATAACAATGGCATATTAAAGGAAATGACCGGGGAATCCCCGTCGCCTACGAGCGGTTATCGAGCAGAACGATATGGGATTTCCCGTTAATTGCATGTAAAGGTGAGTTACAATTTATTTGTTTGCATTTTCACGCAGTCCTGTCTTGTATCGTAAATTTTACGTAAGTCAAACCCATCGAAACTTTTTTATTTAGAAAAAGTTTAATTGGCGACAAAAATTGTTTTTTTATCAATAACAACATGATACGAAAGTTAGGTAGTAGTGACATATTATATAGCAATAAAAAGGATAATACTGACTTAAACGATTCTGAGGACTGAGCATAATGTAGTAGTGCCTATTGCCTAGATTACGCTAGGCCAACATTTTGAAATTAATAGTACCTACTCGTTTATTTAGTGTTTTAATATTTGAATTGGTGTAATGTAAAGTTACATTAAGTTTAAAAAATGTATTAAACATTGTCATTGTGTTTTCCTTTTTAACAATATTATTAAGTAATTTGTAATCTTCCACTCTTCTTACAATTTCCTACGCTTTTTCGTCATTGTATTTCAGGATTTCTGCTTCATATCATCTGGCAACACTACACACACGACTTAGTATCAACCGTTCCCCGGCCGGCAATGCAAGTAAACGCGACGGGCAATATTGCCAACCAGTAAAAATTAAATAATTTATGTTGTCTTGCCGATAAAATAACAAATACCTATTATTACAATAATAAAGTATCTTTAACCATTTTAAAAAACTTATTTTTTTACAAATTTCTTGTTTTTTGCTAAGCGCATAACTTTTTTTTAATTAAAAGTTTTATAAAATGTATGATTTTTAAAACATTTCTAAAATTGCTAATAAATATTTTACGAAATTACAGCACTGTCGACAATATCCTAAGGAATCGTAGGCACCGTGGGGAAGGGGAAATTGTTGTTCTTTTTTTAATCTGGGGTCATACCATATATATCCTACTCTATTACATTAAAATTGGCTCCCAAGCCCTTGCCTTGCCAATCCTGTATAGCTGATATTAAATATGTTTTAATGCGATTCAGACAGGTAAACTTCGTTCAGCAGAATAGTTTGAGACCGGTCAACAAATAGACAGTCTAAATACAATGTCAATATTTGGATTTATACTTTTTAAGTCCATTTGGGTAAAACACTTAAATTCTAAAATGGAGCATTGAGTGTCTTTTTTGAATATAATACATACTCAACGAAATGTTATGCTTCACCTTGAAAGTTATTATCAAGATCGTTCGGATAGCTTTCCTATAGAAAAAAAAAACTATTCTTTTTAATTCATCAGAACCAATAGCCTTTTTTATTAATTTACGATTACATTTTTTTTAAATAGATCGTAAATTTGCCGCCCTAGGCTTCAGCCTACTCAGCCTTTGCGTAAATCCACCTCTGGTTTTGTGCTAACGTCTTATTAAAGATTACCTACTAATCCACCCATATCTTCTTTAAATCACACCACCAATAGAATAAAATATTATTTTAGTAAGCGATCTCTAAAATGCATTAGCTTTTAACATAGTTGGAATAGAAAGGGATTATTTACTTCCTCGAGATTTTTAGTCTAGCCCTTAAGTGGTCTTTTAGGGAGTAGATAATGATCTTAAATTAATAGCAGTAGACCTGCCACTTACTTTCACTCGATTTGGTTTAAAGGAGATAACAAGTATAGATTGAGGGTCGTTAAAGTGTGAACTTGTGGACAAAGAAACGATATTTTTAATTTTTGGTATGGTTAAATTAACCGCGTAATTTGGGTACAAGCTATTCAGTTCAACATGTTTAATGGGATTATTTTACAGTTTAGTTACAGTTTAAAACTGCAGTGCAAGTAGGTAATTTATAAGTTCTGATGTTTGTAAAAAGTTATAAAAACACTAATAGTTTTCTTGTTTACTATACAATCAACATTACTTATGACACCATGATATACCCGTATTTAAAAAAAAACTTAAAGTACATCTTTTTTTCTTGTTAAAAAAATATACTGTTAAAATAAGGATAGTAACACTTCCTAAATTAATTTTGTGCCATTGTTATTTTGATTCTATTTAGGGGTTTAAGGGGGTTTAAGGTGACAGAGATGTGACTTTATTTATTAAATACTTAACGGTAGTGTATTTTGCAGATTTTATCCCAGCTATGGTGTCTTTTTCTTAATATATGTCTTATTCGTAACAATCGTGTATACACTATTAACTAAAGTAATATCTTTTTTGTATTTAGTTAAAGTTATGGATAAGTTAAGCTATGAAACATGGATTATACCCTACTATTCAGTAGATGATGTTAAGTAGAGTATTCTGCAAATTATTTACTAAATTTAAATTTATAAATCCGTACATGAAAATTCAAGAAATATTATTAAAAATGACTGACCGCTATTAATATGAAAAATAATAACCCTTAAACTTGTAAAGAAAAGAACGATTAATACCACACCTGCAACTAAACTTCTTATGGTAGCTTTTTAAACGTACAGGGTTTTCCCGTATAATTGCGCACACCTTTAAAATCTTTATTTTTATAGATAGAAAAAAATAGTTTATATGAAAGTTCAGGATTTTTCATAAAGATTTTCATGGTGTAAGATAGAAAAACAAATGATGATGGAAAATTAACAAATCACTATCAACTTCGTTATTTTGAATGGAACACCCTGTATATGATTGAAAATTCAAATTCTGCTAATCTTCCTCTTTTCAAATATATACAGGGTGTCCCAAAAGTAATGGGACCCAGAGCAACAGCAGATTCCTTAGGTCGAAATAATGCAATTTACGTAAACTTGCCTTGTCCGAATATTGATAATAACAAAGATACAGGGTGTTTAACTTTTAATTTTGCTTTCGTTTTTTCTTAATATTTCTTTAACCAAATAACCTAGCGGTACAAAATTTGGTATCCGGGGTTTCTGAGGCGAGAAATTTGTTGGGGCGTTTTCGGTTTTTTGTGTCCAGGAAGACCTTTGATCAGCGTGTTAAGAACTATCACTATGCAAAGTTTGAAAACAATTGGCCGAAATTCATTTTCCATAAAAAAATTGCGAGATCCTTTAAAGTGCGTTTATCTCGAGAACGGCTACTCCTAGAGACTTAAACAAAGATATGTTTTTGATGCGGATAGATTTAAAGCAACTTATTTTTTAATAAACAGGTCAATATTCTAAGCTTAAAAAGTTTCGACACCCAAAACATGAGGTACCTAGCTGAGCGCCCTCTAGTAGCAACATTAAAAGCGTGGACGAATTTAAATTTCTCGCCTCAAAATCCCCCAGATCCCAAATTTTGTACCGCTAGGTCATTTCGTTAAAGAATTATTAAGAAAAACGAAAGCAAAATTAAAAATTTAACACCCTGTATCTTTCAAATTGTATTATTTTGACCTATGGCATCTGCTGTTGCTCTGTCCCATTACTTTGGGACACCTGTATAACTTATCTATGTTCGGATTAAGAGTTGCAAGTTATTTGAATTTAAAATCTGTTCTTATAAGCCATAGTTAGCCATGGATACAACCCAAAGTTTGGCAAAGTTAAGTCGCGTTAGCCCTGGTTCGTCTTGGAAACCAAAAAAAAATATAAATATTTGACAGAAGTCAATTTTGGGTTGTATCCATGGGTAACTATGGCTGATAAGAACAGATTTTAAATTCAAATAACTTGCAACTCGTTTATCCAACATAATAAGTTATTATATATTTGAAAAGAGGAAGATTAGCAGAATTTAAATTTTCAATCATATACAGGGTGTTCCATTTAAAATAACGAAGTTGATAGTGATTTGTTAATTTTCCGATCATCATCTTATACCATAAAAATATTCATGAAAAATCCTGCAACTTTCATATAAACTATTTTTTTCTATCTATAAAAATAAAGATTTTAAAGGGGTGCCAATTATACGGAAAACCTGTACATGTCATATCGTATCTCAACAACAATGTGTCATACTAGCTCTAAATAAGGTAATTATAGCTTTTTATATGATCTTGCTTGTGCTCATTGTTTTATTACTTTTTTAACCTTAAAAACCTAAAAAAAATAATTAATTACATGTAAATTAAAAAATAATAATAATTTAACATATAGGCCTTAAAAATCATTACCTACTGCTGATTTCTAATTTTTTTAAAAACTAAATAATATTAACCACCTTTTTTAATGTATTTAGTTTTCTTGGTCTGGTATTTTATATTTAATATAAAAAAACAAATAATATAAGATTAAACTGGTGTTTTTTTGAGTGGTTGATGCAATCTTTAGTAAACTTCATATCATAATAAACCTAAATGGCCTACCGAGATTAGACAGACAATATAAACTGAATTAAATATTACTAACATATAGGCTGATTAAACTGTACAGATAAGAGTTATTAGAACTATTTGTCAAAAAAGTCATATGCAATTAGTAATTTTAAATTTATGGTGTCTTAAATATACATTCAAACACATTAAAATACTTTAAAGGTTTTTGAAATACGTTTCGTTAAAAATTCAAACAAACCTAAAAATGCTTTCTGTTTCCTGTACAGGTTTGTAATATTTTTAATGATAGAAGGTCAGTTAAAAAAAAATATATTTAAACTTAAGTTTCAGATAAGCTTTGCAATAATGCAAGAAAAATATTTTTGTCCTGATTCTCACTTAAAATTGTAATTATACAATTTAATAAAACAACTAGAGTTCTGCTTTGGACGCTGTTTTAAATCCTGCTTATTTCGCCCTTCAAGCGCCGACACAGTGCGGAATATGTTAATCGCTAAATGTTCTGACATACATTTCCACTTTGTAGGCGTCATGTCTTTAAAAGACTTGAAGTCTTCTGAAAAAAAAATATGTGGTTTTTACTTGCTTTGCAAACTGCATAAATAACGTAGATTCTTATATAGTGAAATAAAACAGTATTTAGAATAAGTTATACTGTATACGGATAACATTATAAGAAGGGTTATCCTGGTTAACCAAGAACTGATGCCCTTTTCTTCGTTATTGATTATAACTCTACATTAAAATTTTATTTATTTTGTAGAGATACTGTTTGTCAGCTTTTTACTAAGTTTTTATTAATAAACTAGTGGTAGATATCGTTATTTATATTTAATTTTTATTTCCATGAAGTCTAAAATTACCCAAGTGTGAGTTTTTTTTTCAATCGTATAGTATATATAATGAGAGATTAAAGTAATTGTTTTTTATTTTATATATAAGATATTTCATATTCTTACTATAGACTTGTTGACGATGTCCGTAAGGTGGCAAAGCGTGTATGCGGATAAAGTCATAATAATCTCGGGAAGAAGGTAATAGTTTTCTATAAGAAAATTTACTTTTAATCTTTAATTTTATTTGTTCTTTATACCTAGTGGTGATAGTTTCCATGTTGCTTTTACTGTTTTCATATTAATTAATACATACATTTGGTTTAAACCTTAAAACAGTTTTTCACAGGAATAAAGTAAGAAAAAGCATAAAGATATCTTTTTCTTATCGTTCAGGGTTTAAATAGAGTGCAAACGAGAAAATAATTAAGTTTGTGCTATTGGTTTGAGTAGATCATTATTTAATCCTTTAAATGGCTATTTAAGGGTAAGTATGAGAACCTTTACGGATAAATATTCCTTCTCTCTCTCTTAACCAGGCCAAGAAAACTACTAAATATAATAAAAAAGTTGGTTAATATTCTTTAAAGTTTTTAAAAAATTAAAAATATATACAGTATGTCCGCGGATGCGATTAACAAGAGGACAAATGGACCAAAAATTGAAAGATACGAAAAAAATCATTCTGATAAAAAATTCTGCTTGTCGAAAAAATACGAACTACAATAAGAAAATAGATTTTTATCATAAGGGCGTCTCAAAACTGCAAAAATATAAAATCAAACAAGTGCAAACAGTCGTTTTTTGGCCTTTTAATGTAAAATGATATATAAAAACTTGCTCTAAATTTATTTCTAATTCTGATTCCGAACTTACTAAAGAGATTTCGTATTTACGAAAAATAAAAAAAAATATTTTTGCAAATACGCATCTTACATTTAATTTTTTTTTACATTTTACATTTTTTTCGTTATATGTTTTTTTTAATAATGTTTAATAATGTATTAGTAATAATCAAGTAAAAGAAGTAAAATACGTACTTGCAAAATGTTTTTTTTTAATATTTCATTAATTCAATTTTTCTTTAGTAAGTTCATAATCAGGTTTAGAAGGAAATTTGGAGAAGTTTTTTTATTTATTATTTCACGTTAAAAGGCCAAAAAATGACCGTTTGCTTTTGTTTGATTTTACGTTTTTGCATTTTTGAGACGCTCTGTATGATAAAAATTTATTCTCTCATTGTAGTTCATATTTTTTCAACAAGCAGAATTTTTTATCAAGAATGACTTTTTTTAGTATCTTTCAATTTTTGGTCCATTTGTCCTCTTGTGAACCGCATCCGCGGACATACTGTATACATATGTTACATTATTTATTTTAATTTGGGTGTAATTAGCCAGTTTTAATTTTTTTAAATATTCTTAGTGTTTCTTAATTTACAGTAGTATGTTATTAATTAAAGTAGATGTCCGAGGATCAAACGGTAAAAGAAAAAGATAATTAGGTATCAAAAAAATAAGCAATATTTATTGAGATCCTACATCCTAAAAAATAATAATCTTGTATAATAATTAAAGTTTAAAAAATATTAAAATAATCAGCACAAGCAAGATCATATAAAAAGCTTTTATTACCCTATTTAGAGCTAGTATGACACATTGTTGTTGACAAAGGCGATATGACATGTACGTTTAAAAAGCTACCGTAAGCAGTTTAGTGGTAGATATGGTATTTAATCGTTGTATTCTTTACAAGTCTAAAAGGTATTATCTTTTATATTAATAGTGTCCGTCATTTTTAATCATTTTTCTTAAATTTCTTTTTTTTAACGTTCCCTGGACTCAACAAATTAACCGATTTTAAAAATTTCAACGCGATTTAAAAGCTTGACTACTCTGGTATGCCTTAAAAAAATCAGCGCTTTTCCGGCACAAAGAAAATAAAAAAAAATACGAAATTTAAATTACCAAATAATTGAATAGAAACTACTCAATCAATTGACCCCATATTTTTTGTGTTTTTTGTCTTATTAAAAGTTTTTCTTTTCTGAATATAAAGGGCCTAGGTGTAAACAAAGCGGTCCAAAATAATCGACAAAAAAAGTGGTTTTTATTTTTGTTATTTATTGCTAAATAACAGCTACAACAATTATTTTTACCATTTCTAACCAGTCATATCTTACGTAAAATTTAATTGTTAAACTTTTAAGTTCTATAAATTTTTCTTCTACAATTTAAATTTTTGAAGTTATAGACGAAAAAAGTACAAAAAATGCTGTTTTTTTAGGAAAATTTAACATTTCGATGTTTTATGCCTTAAATTATACTTCTCCTCCAGGAGGGAATTGCCATAATTATTGTTCCTTAAGTCATCCCCGACACAATTCGCAAAAATTTATCTGTGCGCTAAGAATGTGCAAGGCCCCTACAGTCTAGGACGAATCGGCGCATGAGTACCGAACACTTTTTGACCTCAATTTTTTTCATAAGATCCTCTCTAAATTGCCCTACTGATGATATGAATGCATGTTGCCAGGGGGCCACCTGGGGCCATATTGTTTAATCCGAAATTGTTTAAACAATTGCAGGGAAGTGTTATTTCCCAACCGGACAGTTTTTTTTATATTCTTTATTGAAATACAAATAAAAAAAGTTTAATGAATTTTTACAATAAAGTTAATATTTTTGGAGATATGAATTTTTAAAAGTTCGAAAAATCTCAAATTTAGGCACTTTTGACCCATGAAAAATATATTTAAAAAAGAATTAAGTAGAAAAAATTTTTTTTAAATTTTTTATACAATAGTTAATAACATCCTGAATTAGGATTTTTTTTTCATTTTTTATATCTGTTTTTTGATTGTTTATTAAGCGCGCTTACCAGTATGCGTCCCTTACCTTTAAGTATCGCCGTCTCCCTGAATATTACGCTGCATGGGCCTCTCTGTGTCCTGAATCATTATTTATCCTATATTTTAAAAACTATAAATTTTATTAAAATTGTTAAGGAGAGCAATGTTATTACTAATTAAATTATCTACAATTTGTTTTTATACGTTTTTTCTTAAAAACAATTTTACAAAAGTTATTAAAGGTTGTGAGCGTGCTTAATAAAAAGTTAAAAAACAGATATAAACAATAGAAAAATCTTAAATCTCAATTTAGGAAGTTATTAATTATTGTATAAAGAATATAAAAATATATTTTTTAATATAATTTTCGTGGGTCAAAAGTACCAAAATTTGAGATTTTTCGAACTTGTATAAATTTATATCTCCAAAAATATTAACTTTATCGTTAAGAGCCATAGAACCTTTTTTATTTGTATTTCAATAAAGAATATAAAAAACAATAAATAATTCCTTGAAATTGTTTAAGCAATTTCGATTTAAACAATATGGCACCAGGTGGCCCTCTGGCAACATGCATTTGCATCATCAGTAGGGCAATTTAAAGATAGGTAGAATAGTTTTCGGTACTCATGCGCCGATTCGTCCTGGACTACTAGTATTTTTACAGATCTCGCCTAGACTATGGTACTTATATTTTTTAATAATTCATTTTTTCTATGTTACATGTACTAAAAATGTGATATTATTTTAAATATACCTAATGTACTAATAGATAAAAATGGTATGCACAGATAGATATCACATCTAGGTGCATTTATTATTATTTTTTTAGTATTCTATTTTTTAATATCGGAGCATGGGTAATATTTTTTGTATTAATTTCAAACTCACACTTTTTAATTTAATTCTTAAAATTTACCCTTTTGCCTATTATTTATAAATTGTCTTTATTTGGGTGTCTGTAAAACACATAGTTGCTAATTTACTAAAGCTATAATCCACTTAAACCCACTTAGGGGTTAGTCTAAGAGCTTTTACGGGGCGAAATATTCCTCCGGTATGCCAACTATCTTCAAAGCCAATACATTTTCTAAATCGTTTACTGAAACGATATTTTAATGTGTTTATGGTGTTACTTGACGTTGATGTATTAAAATTAAATTTTAAACGTGTTCACAAATGTTTTCTATACTACGATCTAAGGGATGCAAGTAAGTGCAGTGTTGACTTTGCATTTAGGTTACTTTAAAAATTACAACACTAACGGCCAACTGATGATTGCGTTGTTAAATTTAGCAATGGACTTAGCAATTGTTAAAAGTTAACAACGGTTTAGAATGTTTAACAAAACGTTATTCAATAATTTCAGTAGACAACCTGTCCAAATCTGACATTTTGTTAAACATTCTAAACCGTTTTTAACTTTTAACAATTGCTAAGTCCATTGCTAAATTTAAGAACGCGATCATCACTTAGCCGTTAATTTATTATTTTAGTTCTGGTTAGCTAGAATTTTGTTTTAATTTATTATATAATTGTTCATATGTTACACTCGTCTGATCATAAACAAGAAATTTTAAATATTATATATTTGGGAAACGTTGCTAATATTTGTAACAAAGGTAGATTACATTTTCATAATGTATAATGAAGTGTTTTTTTTTAATGTCTTCTTATTCTTTCCTGGAAGCCGTCTTGATTAACTACCGGAGGCAGCGCAGCCTCATGGGCTTTTTGTGCCTAATCTCCCATTATCTTTTATATCAATCCTCCCATTAGTCTTGTTCCTTCTACAAGTCTGTATAAGTCCGAGACTGTTTGGTTGATATATTTCTGTGGGCTCATTTTCGGTGCCTAAATAATGTCTGTCTTTTGTGATTTAATGCTTTACATTCGCACAGGATATGATAGGCTGTTTCTTTCCCCTCGTCGCACATTCTGCAACTTGGGTCCCCATTGTATGAGCCTATCTTGTGTAGGTGTCCTCTTGGGTTATCATATCCTGTTAGCAACACTACCGTTATGCGAAGTCTTTTCCTACTTTGTCTGAGTAGTTCTTCCTTCGTTCTTTTGGATGGGCCTCTTATAAAGCTTTTTTCATGTCTAATTCTACTGAGGTTTCCCCAGTATTGCTCGTGTTTGTTTCGGATCGATTCCCTGCTTTGTTCTCGCGTTGTGGTTTTGGTCACTCCAAAGGCAGGTTATGGCCCAAAGTATGGTGTGGATGATCCCTGTCTCGCTAGCTCATCCGCTTTTTCGTTGCCTTCTATCCCCGAATGTCCTGGTACCCACAAGAGAGTTATTCTGTTGCCTTCTCCCAAGACTTCCAATTTTTTTTGGCATTTCCATATTAGCTTGGACGTTACCTTGGGATTTACTAGTGCCCCCAGTGACGCTTGGCTGTCTGTTATTATACAGATCCGCTTGTTTTTATAAGCCCTCCTATTATTTTTTTTGCATAGTGCAGTAAAGTATATATTTCCGTTTGAAATACAGAACTGTGAGTTCCTAGTGGAATGAAGAATTGTGAATTCCTGTACACTGTACACGCCCGCTCCAGTTCCCTGCTCGGTTTTGGAACCATCCGTATACCAGATGATGTCTCCAACCGTGCCGGGAAGATCGGGTTGCTGCCACTCACTTCGATCCCAAATTTTAACCTCGAAGTTTTTGTTGAATGAGTATTGGGGAATCATCTGGTCTGTTCTCTCGTCCAGGATGTTGCGGCCAACCTGACTTTTTATGTTGTTTTGCCCAAACTGGCGTAGACACCAGTTGGTTTCTGTTGCAGTCGGAAGTACCTCATTCTTGCCTCTTCCATCACTAGATGTTAAGTGGTGGAAGGTCTAAGAGACACTCCATGGCTGCTGTTGGGGCTGTTTTAATTGCTCCTGTTATAGCTAAGCAAGTAAGTCTCTGTACCTTGGCCAGTTCTGTTACAGCAGTTCTTTGTCGCATTTTTGTCCATCATTCCACTGATGCGAATGTTATCATAGGCCTTACCACCATGGTATATAACCAATAAATCATGTTTGGTTTAAGGCCCCATGTTTTCCCATGAGCGCGTCTGATTAACATAAGAGTCATCTCCGCTTTCTTTCTTATTTTCTGAAAATGTTGGTTCCAGGTAAGTTTAGAGTCTAGGATGACACCCAAATATTTTACTTCTCCCACAATCTTAATTGTTTCACCTCGTAGGGACAGGGGTCCTAAGCCCTAATGTAAGATAGGTAATAATATTTTGGAGGAAATGTCGGTAATTTTTGTTTCTATTTAATTTAAATAAACTTGCATTTCTTTTAAAATGCGGTGAAAGTTATTTAATTTGGAGTGATGAACATTCCCAAAAAAGGTTGAGAAAAGGTTCTTTGGTTGGCGATTCCTGCAACACTACTTCAGACTCTGTTAAGAATAATATTTAATCAGAAGATTAAAACCTTTAAACTGCCGCAAAAAAAGGGCAATGCAATATAATTTAAATAGATGTAGCAGGATCAAGCCTGGGTTAGAAAACAAGGCTAATGCAGATATTTCTATCACAGGACCTTAAATAATGTTGGGGTGGGGCACTACCTTTTTTTTGTTCCAGAATAACCTTAATTGGAGACATATTAAATTTATTATCACAACACCTTTAAAAAAGCTTGCATTTCCTTTTCGAAAGTATTTCTCTCCTTCTAACTTAAGTCCTTTTTATGTGTCCCTAATCAGACCCCCTTTGGAATAGTTTTCCTGTGTCTGGGAAATTGCTTTTCCATTAACTCTTATTTGGTATTGCTTTGCTATATTCACTAGCTATGAACTTAGCTTTAGCCTTCAAAAGTCAATCCTTAACTTTATTTTAGCGTTTTTGAATAATTTTAACGTAAAATACTGTATAAAATACAAAAATCCAAATATTTACAAAAAAGCCAAATTTCGGTTAAAAATACTTACATGATTCTTGGCTTGATTTTTACGATTGTCACTTTCCTTTAAATTTAAGGAGTATAGCTGGTTGTCCAATAGTTAAGATAGTTCAGGTCTCTAAAATTTTAAAAAACCGAAATTATCAAACTGCTTTAATTTTCAACCGGTTGATAAAAATTCCGGACCGTCCTGGATTGAAGGTAAAAAGCGATTGACTTGGAATTATAAACAATATTTTAAAATACAATTTTAAAAATATTTTTTTTACCGACATAGCTTGATTACAGGTATAGTATTATATATAATACGCATATAAGCTGAGTTTTGTTTTTACGTAAAAAAAGTAATGCGCACTTTAAAAAGTATTATTTTAAAAACATACCATCTTTTTTTCAAAGGTGTTTATTCAGTTATAAAAATTTTCACTTATAAATAATTTTATTCTAGGACTGATGTCATTGATTGGGTTAAAAGAATGACGCAATGGAGCGGCGCTGCTTTTTCAGTTTTTCTAGATCACGTAATAATTTTCTTACTTTCTTTTTAGTTTCTCTGCTATTACGTTTTAGTACTTTTAAAAAAACACCGTAAGACTGTGTTCACTTGATAAAACATAATAGTGAAATAAATTTGTGACATTTGCCAGGGGGCAATAAGGCATTTATCATTTTAGCAACACAAAGACATTGCTTTTATAAATCGACTTTTATGTTTTTCTTTTTTTTTTAAATAATTATTCTATTGTTACATGGGAAACGGTCAAGGCTTTTAGTTATTTTAAGAAACCCCGTCCTGAAGCTCTCTGTAGCGAAGCAGTTTACAGATCCCTAAGTTGATAATATTTAAAACTTTTTTCGTATGCAAGACTTTATGCAAATTATAATTTAATTAGAAAAATATTTACTGATTTTAATAATAATATTTGTTGTTTTTGTTACTATATCTTTTAGATAATTATTTATATGAAATGTATACCGTCGAGGGGCATTTAAGGCCATATGGTTTACATTAATTTTGCCCCATTTTTTCTGCCCAGCTACGTAGGGTTAAATTATTTTTAAATAAACATATCGTTTGGACCACATAATTTGGTTAAAGTAATCATTGTACAGAAATACTTTTTTTTATCAAAAAATTACAATATTCTTAGATCATTCTAAGAATAAACGGTTATTAAAATGTAATATATTTTTTTTGGATACAGCCAATAAGAAAAACTTAGACTTTTAGTTTTTACTTTTAAAAATTCTAATATATTGTGTGCTTCTGACAATGTTGAAAAAAATATGCAAAAGAGACTTTAACAATTTCTTAATAGGAATTTCTTTCTATTACAGTTGTTTAAATCGCTGTTTACAATCTAAACATCAACCACAAAAATTTTATTAAATCCACCAGAATTCGGCAAGAGAAAAATATAATGCGATTCTGTTAGATGTATCACTTTAAAAGTTCGAGTAATGCTGTTGATAAACATCGCCAAAAAGCTGTCCAACAAAAACGGATATCATTTATCTTTTTGATGGTTCAAGTGACCTCCTTTAAAGCTATCCAGGTCTTTGTCCTTTTATATAAAAGTTTATTTTCCGGATATAATTTGTTTCTATCAAAACAATGAAATTACCTGATATAAGGTTGTTTTGCATTTTAATTTACTTGCGAATAAACAAAGATTATTAGTGAAAACAATTCAAACAATTGATAATAGCCAGATATAACGCATTTAGTATAGTCTAGTCGAGAAGTGTGTTTCCTGTGATAAATAGTTCAAAGGCTTCAAAAAATATTAGGGATAGCTCATTCGACGCGGAATGCAAATCTGAGAAAGGCCTTTTGAGATTTTTTTCTGTCAATGAAAATTGAAATTGTGATTAACAAAAAACGAAAAAAAAGCCATTTCGTTTTTTGATGATAACTCAAAAACCATAAAAGATAGCGGAAATTGCAAAAAAGTTCCTTAAATAGGAGAATTTCCGATAAAAATAAAAAAGTCCCATTTTCCGAAGTTCTATCTGGATTATTTAAAATTTTAATCTAACGCTAAAAATTGGCCTCCGCACGATATTTTTGGTTACGCGCTCGGCGTCAAAACCAAGTACACAGCCACATTAAATAATTTTTTTAGGGTATTAAATATTATTTTAAAAAATTGTTAAAATTATGGTGTATTCAGAACACTTTATTTCCGTTGAAAACTTAACTTAAAGTTAGTTTTTTTAACAAGTTAGACAATTGTTTCTAACATTTGTTTTCATTGTAGAGGGTTATTCATTTTAAAATAAACAGGGCTTTTCGTGTATTTTTTTCGTAGAATTTAATAATCTAATCAGAAAAACATTTTAAACAAAAACAAGAGTGACGTATTTTTTAAATGGGATACCCCGTATATTTTTAAATCAATAGATAGAGATTTTCACGAGGAATTCGGTGATATAGGGGTTGCTGGGTTAATTTCCTGCGGTTCTGCTGCAATTGTCTAAAAACTGCATGATACTATAAGGATACTCCCACCTGAAAAAACCTGGCTGCCACAGGTTACAGGTGCTTATTTGTCAAAGTCAAGAATTTTAAAAATACGTTTATTACTTTTTGGACTAGTTTTATAATGAGGTTTTCATCAGAAGAACGGCTTCAAATTATATTATATGCTAAAAATGATATAATATATCTATTTTTGAACCAAGCAGCAAAATTACAGTAAACGGAAAAAATTAAAATACAATACGAGGTAAAATATGGTGGTAATAAGAACACTTATAACAAAAAATTATAATATTACTAATAATTTAAATGTTCTATATAATCCCCGTTATTTTCGAAACATGATCTATAACCCCTCCTTAGCCTTTCTAAGCTTGCCGATATTATTTGAGGTTCTAACAATTCTATTGTTAAGCACACCACACCAGATATGAAGGGAAGACCTCCCTTGGTATTTAATCTTTTGAAATTTCCCTGGATTTTGTCTTGCCCAGCTGTGCGTATTGCGTCGGTTAAACATTCCCGATGTAGTGAACGTAGCTTCATCTGTCCAAAGAATCGTTTGAAAGAGGTTAGGATCGTTATCTTGTTCATGGATTAAAATTTGGGAAACAAATTGAAAGCGAAGTTCCTTTTGTTCACGTGTTAAATGCTGCACTGGAAGAACGTGATATGGAAGCTACTTTAAATATTTCAGTGTTCTCTGAACCGTCGCATAGGTTACTCTTCTTCTTGCAGGGCCATACTTCGTCTCTAACTGCGTCAGTAATTGACTTCCTGGGATACAAGGTAAAATCATTTAGAATAGCTCGATCACGGTTTCTTTTTCTCATTGTAGTCCTTTTTATAATATGTAACGATTAAGACCTTTAGTTTTAAAATCGTTTTTACTGATATATTTCGGTGGAAATTTGCAACATATCTTCGTTGTGTTTCCCTGGCGTTTTCTCCACATTTATAATAGAGAGTAATAATTTGAAGCAGTTCTTCTGATGAAAACCTCATTATAAAACTACTCCAAAAAGTAATATACTTATTTTTAAAATTCTTGACTTTGACAAATAAGCACCTGTGACCTGTGGCAGCTAGGATTTTTCAAGTGAAACTATCCTTATAGTATCATGCAGTTTTTAGACAATTGCAGCAGAACCGCAGGAAATAAACCCAGCAACCCCTATAACCGAATTCCTCGTAAAAATCTTTATCTATTGATATAAAAATATACAAAGTAATCCATTTAAAAAATACGTCACTTGTTCTGTAACTCTTTTGTTTTTGTTTCAAATGTTTTTCTGATAAGATTATTGAATTCTACGGAAAAAAATATACGAAATGGCTATATTCGTTTTTTAAAAAAGTACAGGAAAGTTCAAAAATAAAGTCCTGTTTACTTTAAAATGAATAAAAATTATTGAAATGAATAATCCTGCACATAAAAAAAATGGTTTAATAATTACTTAACAAGTAATGCCATAACAATTTAATCCTTTGTTTATAATAATTTTATAACTTTGACAAAAAATAAAAAACAGAGTAATATCCAATTTTTTGATAATGATTAAGAACAGTTAGTAAATTTTAAAGTGACAACGTTAATTCACAACTAATTGGTATTTTTATTGTATTTCATAAATATAAGGCGATAATAAGGTAATAATTTTTAAAAATATATTAGCATACAACTTGCAAACGGTGTAACCGAAAAATCTAAAGTTTTTACCATGTACGTAGATTTGCATGCTCTTCAATAAACTTTTATAAATTTTTTCTCCAATAATTAGGGAAGCCAATAATTGACCGCATTAAAAATTATATGGAATTTCCTATATCCCGCCCGACGATGCACCAGCCGGTATACCGGGGACACAGCGGACATGTAACAGCCCATAACTTTTTTATTTATTAGAATTAGTTTTTGAAATTTGTGTGATGCACCTGTCATAAGAACACGGTTTTATTAACTAAATAAAACCAATTGTTTCACTTCCGATTTAACCGGAAGTAACCATAAAATTTAAATTTTAAACTGCATCAGCACGTAAATGGTGTTCGGATGTAAAGAATGAGGTGTAAAAATATAAATGATTTTGTTAATTTTTTTCTAATTAATAAGAATTAGGAATAGAGGTTAATTTTTAAAATTTTAAAAATATTTTTTATTTACGCCTAATATCTCAAAATCCAAAATAGGAAACTTCAAATTTATTTTATTTAACTTTACATCAAACATTTACTATTTCATATTTTATTAAAATTGGTATGCAAACGGCTTTTTTACCCCAGCATAGGGATACCAAATATAAATTAAAATTCTATGAAATATTAAATAATTGATCTAAAATTACATGAAATAAAAATTGAAGTGTGCTATTTTGGATTTTATGATATTAAGCGTTAAAAAAACTTTTCTAAAATTTTGAAAATTAACCTTTATTCCTAACTCTTATTATTAAGATAAAAATTAACAAAATCACAAATATTTTTGCGCCTTATTTCTCACATCTCAACGCCTTTAACATGCTGATAGTTTGTAAATGTCACTTTATGGCCTACTAAAATTTTGAAAAAAAAATGATTGATTTGGCAGCTATTTCAAAATCAAATGACAAGTGTGACACATGGTTGAAAAGAGAATTTTGAAAGGGATCAGGTAGGCTAAAAATATATACAGGGTGCTATTTAAAATCTAAAATCTGAGGTTACTTCCGGTTAAACCGGTAGTGAAAAATTGGTTTTATTTAGTTATTAAAAGCATGTCTTTATGATATGTGCCTCACTTAAATTTCAAAAATTAATTCTAATAAATAAAAAAAAGTAATGGGCTGTTACATGTCCGCTGTGTCACCGGGTATAGTTCATTATAGAATTTCAAATTGTTATACAGGGTGTCCCAGAATATGTGGGCAATCTCTCGGAATCTAATAGAAAACCTAAAAATATTATGACAAGTTCCCATAAATTTTTTCCTATGACCCACCCCTACGGAGATACAGGTGCATAACAGATGCCCCTGAAAATCGTTTTTGTTTAAATAACTTTTAAAATGCTAGGCGTAATTTATTTTTTTTTTTAATATGATGGTTACTAGATAAGTCTTCTTAAAATAAACCCAATAAATCATATTTGGCTTATTTAGTTTTCCAGGGACGGACTAGCTCTGACACAATAATAGCAATTTTTTTAATACCCTGTATAATAAAGGCTCGACAATATTATTTTTGGATAGGTTTTACCTTTAACCAAAAAAAAGATATTCCTGATTGACATCGATAAAATCAACTGTTTACGAGAAATAAAATATCATAGTTGGTAATTTTTTTTACATTATACAGGGTGTTTTCTAATTGTACGTCAATATTTAGGGAAAAAATTCTTGGATCCATTTGAAAAAGAAAACTTCATGTGAACGTATGTCCTAAACGTCTCAACTTTTGAGATACTGGGTGGTAAAATTTTCAAAAATAAATCATTTATTATTAATATCTGTAATACCACTTTAGATATTTTAATGAAATTTGGCATACATGTACTATGTATCAAGAAGCAGTGTAACGGTCTAATTTTGTCGATGCTATGTTATGGTGAATGCGCGGGAAAAATGGGAGAATCGCGTACAGCATTAAATTATTTTTTTTTAAATATTCGAGCTAATCTATCTTGGATGCGCTTACAAGTGGCCGGTCGGATTTTTTTAACTGCTGCAGCCAGCCTGGGCCATTTTGCATAGCGGCCGCTGGTGAAACAACATTGGTTTAATATTTTTACTGCGAATATCGTGGTCATCCGTATGGGATTTTTCATTTAAACCATCACTAATTTTTGCAAAGGCTCCAGTTTTGTTGTTGTGTGGATATTTTAGAAGATTAATGGTGAAATTTGCAAAGATAGTCTCTGAAAATCAGGATTATTAAATTTTATTCAAGCCGCCCACTTTAAGGCCACATGTAACCTAAGTAAGTTTTATTAATTTCTTTTTTTATCTGTTAAGCACTCATATTGATTGGTTTTTACTTATATTACTTTTTGATTACTCTAATATTCCTACGTTTTATTGCATAATTTTTGAATGTTGGGAAAGTATTCTGAAATAAGGGCTATTATTCTCAATACAGTTTGTTTTTTTTTCAGACGAAGGCAACTTATAACACTTTATTTTAGTTATTTTAAAATCTTACAGGCACTGGCTTTAGTTTTACATTGTGGAAAAATAAATTTAGGTCTGTCTGGCCTTTTTTTAATAGTTTTTCTTTAATGTTATAAATATCTTTTTTTTTTTGGGGGAAATTTTTTAATCAGTTTTTGGGTTAATTGACAGTTGATAATTAGTTAATCTCTTGATTGTCTGTTTTAAAGCCTGTATTTTTTTTTTTTAAATTTTTAAAATGTATCATTAGTGTTCCGTACTTTCTTTGCTAAGTAGGCTCTAGTTAAGAATACATAAAGATAACTTTAAAACTGTTGAAATTGTGTTAATTTATTTCCAAGTAAAATGACGTAAGCTAAAAAAATATATATATAAAAATTTGGTTTTTTTAACTTAAAAACAAAATAATTTAAAAATTCTAATATACTATTATAGGGGTCAAATATTCTTTATTTAGTCTAAAAGTAATACTTGATGAGTATTTATTTATTACTTACGTAATAATACCTAAAATAATTCAGATTTGTTTTGTTGGCTGATTTCTCAAAACAATGTTTTTTAATTATGTCCCTTTTCAGCCAATTGTGTCGATATATAAAGCTACTACGTTACTTTATACTAAATTCTTTTTGTACCATTTTTTTTATATATTTGATTAGCCATGTATAAATTTCAAAATTTGGTTGTTTTTCTTAAACTGTGCTTTGCTTGGCAAGGAATGTTGGTTTATTCATTGTAAATTCTAATGTTAATTTTTTTGTAATTTCTAATGCTTTAAGGTTTAATTAATATTGATTATTATGCTCTTTTAATAAGTGTAGGGATGTTTTGTGTATATCGATTATCGATATGAGTGATATTGATTTATTAATTCTAGTAACTTGAAGTTTTTTTTTGGTTATTCGTGTTATTCTTGTTGACAAATGTAAATTCTTTTTTTTGTAAGTTTCATTAATAAAATTAAGAGGCAGGCATGCGCATTAATAAAATTCCTTTTCAATTTTATATAATCATAAATCAAGATCGGTATTAATCAAGAGAGTTTTTTTTGGTAGTTTTTGGTTTTATTAAACATCAGTGATGTATGATTTGATTTTATACCTAAGAATGCGCAGAAACAGCTATGCCATTAGTAACCAATAATATTTTATTTTTAATGTTTTAAATTAATTTGTGGAAACAATTTTATTTATTTTTGGTATGTTCTGTCAACGACGATAGCACGAATGGCCTGTTTTTTTGAATAGTTATATTTAATTGATGGATTTAGTTGATTCTGTATTTTGAGGACTTGTATTATTTAATAGTTCTCCTTAGCCTTCGGCCACTTCTTTTATTTGATATTATTGTTTTTTTTTATCTGTAAATTTATTTAAGGCCCTCAGCCAATTCTTTCGTTAATTATTTTTTTTTATCCTGTAAATTTATTTAATGCCCTCAGCCAATTCTTTCGTTAATTTTTTTTTATGTGTAAATTTATTTATGGCCCTCAGCCGGTTTCTTTGTTTGTTTGTCGGTTTGCTTTGAGATTTAATAATGTACTTAAGGCCTTCAGCCACTTCTTCTGTTAGTTTTTTTTTAATTTGGAAATTTATTTAAGGCCTTCAGCCATTTGCTTTGTTTTGTATTAAACTTTAATTTTTTTATGGTTCAAATTTTAATGCCTACCGATGTTTGTAGGGCCTCAAAATTCCAGTATACCTCCAAATTCACGTATACTCAAAATTCGAGTATAACTCAAAACACAAGTTTTACTCCAAATTCAAGTATAACTCCAAACTCAGTTTGACTTCAAATTTACCTCAAATTTTACTCCGGGGTTGAGTCCAGACTCTGCAGACCACCCTTACCTGCCGTCAGGAAACAGGCAACCTTTTATTAATTTATTTATTTAACTATTACTAATCCTTTTTTTATATATCTCGAAAACTTTAGTCGATTTCTAATTTTTTTAAAATAATTTTCTTTTAAATATATGTAATTTGTTTTTAATCTTTTTGAGTTTTATTTAGCTCACCTGATACCAGAATAATTTGTATTATTATATTATTATTATTTATGTATTTTTTTTTCTTCTCTTTAATGAGTATTGACCAAGTCAGTTTTTTTTCAATGCTTATATGCTAACTTTTTTTGTTTTGTCGTGCACTGGTGTGTGATCGCCCAAGCAAGCTCCTATAACATCTAGGGGACTTCCAGTTTGTAGTCCGTAAGAAAACTGGTGGCGCCATAACGAACTCACTATTCCTCACCCTGAGCTGCGGGTAGATTTGCACGCACACCTACAGCTTGCTTTGGCGTGAAGCTAACCTGTGCACAGGATAAATTTTGTATTAATTTTCTTACTTTTCCTTTTTGAGCAATTGGTGTGACTCATCATAGTCACACCAGTTTTTATATAAACACTGCTTTTAAAAAAGTGCGTGGCAAATTTTTGGCGCCCAACGTGGGGCTGCCAATTAAATTTTCCTTAAAAAAAAATTATTCTGGGACCAATTTAAGAACGGTCAACTTTTGTGTCAGCTAAGTAAGATAACAGTTTTGATTTACTAACCTACTAATGATTGATTGTTTCACTTGTTTTTTTATATTGTATTAATTCGCCAAGTATCTTTATAGATTTGTTTATTCAATTTTGTTTCCGCCTTGTTATTGACATTTACTTATTATTGCGTATTGTTTATCTGTATTATTGAGTATTGACGGCTATTTTATTATTGTTATTGGGGTTTACTTATTTAATCACTGTCTACGTTTAATGATCTTATTATTGCCAATTGTTTATCTGTATTATTGAGTATTGCCGGCTATTTTATTATCGTTATTACCGTGATTAATTATTGCTGATTGACTTAATTTGTATCTTTTTTTTACTTTTATCGGTCGTTTGATTCTGATTTGTTATATTTGATTAAACTTGGTAACAATGGGACTCAGATGAAATCTAAAGAATTTCAAGCTCTGTGTGAAAAATATAAAGTCAAGATATTTTATACCGCCTCTTATTATCCTAGAGCTGATCACACCGAACGTGTCAACCGGGTTGTTAAAACTATGTTACGATCTTATGTCCAACAAAATAACCATAGGACTTGGGAAGACAATCTACCTGCTATTAGTTGCGCCATTCGTACTTCGCGACATGAAGTCACGGGTTATACTCCTTATTTCGTGAATTTTGGTAGAGAACATAAACTTTTTGGAAACGACTATTCCGTAGGAATCCCTACCGCAGAGACTGAGCGTCAAAATTACGTCCGTGAACGAATTCAAGCCTTCCAACAAATGTTTGATAAAATTCGATCCAAACTGATTTCTTCACGAGCGAAAAATCAACATAGGTATAATCTCCGTCGTCGCCCAGTAACTTATGTTCCTGGTCAGGAAGTTTGGCGTAAAAACAAAAGCTTATCTGACGCAGTCAATTATTATAGCGCAAAACTAGCTCCCGAGTTTGTAGGACCTTTTAAAATCAAAAAGAAAACCGGTACTTGCACGTACGAGCTTCAGGACGAGTTCGGTAATAGTAAAGGCGTTTGGCATGTACAAGACCTTAAACCGGTGCACATCGATTCCGGTTCTGAAAGTCCATCTAACTGAGTTTAACTACTAAAAAGCAAATCAAATACCTACTTGAATTCTTTATTGTTGTTTATTAAAATCTTACTTCTATTTTTTTTATTATTTTATTGCATTGGTAATTTGTATTGATATTATTAGCTAACTCGTACTTCCTTTGTTTTTTTTTATAGTTCAGTAAAAATTTAATTAGAGTTCTATATATCTGACTTTATTGTGAATCTTATTATTTTTTTTAGTGCCGCCCTGTAGGTGCGGGCGCTAAGAATAGGCCTACACTGGGTTTCTAGTAGGGGTATGAGTCCTCTAAGTGCCGTGGTAGTGTTAGCCCTCAGCTTCACTACTTCTGTTGTTTAGTGACGCCCTGTAGGTACGGGCGCTTTTGTTAGTCGTGCCTCCTTTGGTGCGAAACGAAGGAGTCACGACAATAAAAGGTAAGAATAGTCCTACACTGGAACGGTAGTTGAGGTAGGAGTCCTCTAAGTGTCGTGGTAGTGTTAGCCCTCAGCTTCACTACCTCTCTTGTTTAGTGCGCCGCTTTTATTTTCGTTTAGTTTTGAAATTTTGTAAGTTAACCTTTGCTGTAGCGGTTGCACGTAATTTTTTTTATTTCTTGGGTTTTAAATTTTGGGAATTGTATTTTTATAACCTTATCAATTCTTGTATTTTGTAATCTTTACTATGGAAGTATGATTAGCTAATGCGTATTTTGATGTTCATTATTTTGATTGATTATTATATTTGATTTGCTTAATTATTACTGTTAGCTTACCTATTAGACTTGGACGGCATTTTCCGTCTTTTTCCTCTGATTGTGACTTATTTTTCCCGATTTTGACTTATGAACCTCTCGATTTTGACTTTTGTTGTGAATAGTACGTGGTACTTTTTAGTACAACTCTTTTCAGAGGATTAATCGTACTTTTGCCCTATTGTGCCTTATTTCTTCTTGAGTACGTCGTCATACGTACTGTTTCGTTGTTTACCTTATTTTGCCTTTTTTTATCTTTCTGTGCGTAGTACCTTGAGTACATCTCTTTTCAGAGGATTATACGTACATTGATTTATTTTGAGTTTTGCTTTATCTTGAGTATGTCTTCATACGTACTGTTATTTGTTGTTTATCTTACCTTGCTCTGATTTTAGTAGTTTTTTTTTATTGGCATCAGTCTAAGCGAATTGACGTGGTATCATTTCAGTTCGACTGGATTTCTTTACGCTTAGACTATAAGCAATTTGGTTTGTTTACCTTTCAGATTTTCCTGGATTTAATTGCTTAGCCTGAGACTTTCTTTAAGTTGTTGTTTTATTGATGATTTGAATTGGTTTCGATTACCTTGTATTACTTTACCTTTTTTTTACCTGATTTGACGTATTCTAGGTCTTAGCAATCTGATTTTGCTTACCCGTTGTCTACTGGATTTAAGCCTAGAATTTCTCGATTGTGACTTGTTTGGATTTGAAAATTACCTTATTTATTGTGGTTGGGGATAATATCCCGTTTTGCTTTTTTCATTACGTTGATTTTGGATATGTAAATCTTTGAGTCTGCCAATTATATTAAGTATAAGTTGCCTTAATTATATTGTTTTTGCTTAGGTCCTTGCCTATCAAGTGACCTCTAAAATTCTTCATTGGTTATGAATGATTTGTCATTACCTTGCTTCATTAAATTTTTTTTTTTTTGGTCTGCTTTTGGTTATTTGTGAATTGATGCCTCCTGAGGCGCATTTATTTTGGATTT
Organism: Listronotus oregonensis; assembly: GCA_019359885.1. NCBI lineage: Eukaryota > Metazoa > Arthropoda > Insecta > Coleoptera > Curculionidae > Listronotus > Listronotus oregonensis. The sequence goes on along the minus strand of JAHBCN010005892.1, from coordinate 3,441 downwards.
CTCGTATACTAATTTGTTACCTCCATTCTTAAGTTATGATTCTTCTTCTTTTTAGCTCTTATGTCCGCATGATCGTCGCAAAACTCCCTTCAGGAAGTTTTCCTCCTTTCGAAGGAGAGGGGGAGTTGTAACGGTTTAATTTTGTCGATGCTATGTTATGGTGAATGCGCGGGAAAAATGGGAGAATCGCGTACAGCATTAAATTATTTTTTTTAAATATTCGAGCTAATCTATCTTGGATGCGCTTACGAGTGGCCGGTCGGATTTTTTTTAACTGCTGCAGCCAGCCTGGGCCATTTTGCATAGCGGCCGCTGGTGAAACAACATTGGTTTAATATTTTTACTGCGAATATCGTGGTCATCCGTATGGGATTTTTCATTTAAACCATCACTAATTTTTGCAAAGGCTCCAGTTTTGTTGTTGTGTGGATATTTTAGAAGATTAATGGTGAAATTTGCAAAGATAGTCTCTGAAAATCAGGATTATTAGATTTTATTCAAGCCGCCCACTTTGAGGCCACATGTAACCTAAGTAAGTTTTATTAATTTCTTTTTTTATCTGTTAAGCACTCATATTGATTGGTTTTTACTTATATTACTTTTTGATTACTACAATATTCCTACGTTTTATTGCATAATTTTTGAATGTTGGGAAAGTATTCTGAAATAAGGGCTATTATTCTCAATACAGTTTGTTTTTTTTCTCAGACGAAGGCAACTTATAACACTTTATTTTAGTTATTTTAAAATCTTACAGGCACTGGCTTTAGTTTTACATTGTGGAAAAATAAATTTAGGTCTGTCTGGCCTTTTTATAATAGTTTTTTTCTTTAATGTTATAAATATCTTTTTTTTTTGGGGAATTTATTAATCAGTTTTTGGGTTAATTGACAGTTGATAATTAGTTAATCTCTTGATTGTCTGTTTTAAAGCCTGTAATTTTTTTTTAAATTTTAAGATGTATCATTAGTGTTCCGTACTTTCTTTGCTAAGTAAGCTCTAGTTAAGAATACATAAAGATAACTTTAAAACTGTTGAAATTGTGTTAATTTATTTCCAAGTAAAATGACGTAAGCTAAAAAAAAATATATATAAAAATTTGGTTTTTTTAACTTAAAAACAAAATAATTTAAAAATTCTAATATACTATTATAGGGGTCAAATATTCTTTATTTAGTCTAAAAGTAATACTTGATGAGTATTTATTTATTACTTACGTAATAATACCTAAAATAATTCAGATTTGTTTTGTTGGCTAATTTCTCAAAACAATGTTTTTTTTTTAATTATGTCCCTTTTCAGCCAATTGTGTCGATATATAAAGCTACTACGTTACTTTATACTAAATTCTTTTTGTACCATTTTTTTTTATATATTTGATTAGCCATGTATAAATTTCAAAATTTGGTTGTTTTTCTTAAACTGTGCTTTGCTTGGCAAGGAATGTTGGTTTATTCATTGTAAATTCTAATGTTAATTTTTTTGTAATTTCTAATGCTTTAAGGTTTAATTAATATTGATTATTATGCTCTTTTAATAAGTGTAGGGATGTTTTGTGTATATCGATTATCGATATGAGTGATATTGATTTATTAATTCTAGTAACTTGAAGTTTTTTTTGGTTATTCGTGTTATTCTTGTTGACAAATGTAAATTCTTTTTTGTAAGTTTCATTAATAAAATTAAGAGGCAGGCATGCGCATTAATAAAATTCCTTTTCAATTTTATATAATCATAAATCAAGATCGGTATTAATCAAGAGAGTTTTTTTTTGGTAGTTTTTGGTTTTATTAAACATCAGTGATGTATGATTTGATTTTATACCTAAGAATGCGCAGAAACAGCTATGCCATTAGTAACCAATAATATTTTATTTTTAATGTTTTAAATTAATTTGTGGAAACAATTTTATTTATTTTTGGTATGTTCTGTCAACGACGATAGCACGAATGGCCTGTTTTTTTGAATAGTTATATTTAATTGATGGATTTAGTTGATTCTGTATTTTGAGGACTTGTATTATTTAATAGTTCTCCTTGGGCCTTCGGCCACTTCTTTTATTTGATATTATTGTTTTTTTTTGATCTGTAAATTTATTTAAGGCCCTCAGCCAATTCTTTCGTTAATTATTTTTTTTTATCCTGTAAATTTATTTAATGCCCTCAGCCAATTCTTTCGTTAATTTTTTTTATGTGTAAATTTATTTATGGCCCTCAGCCGGTTTCTTTGTTTGTTTGTCGGTTTGCTTTGAGATTTAATAATGTACTTAAGGCCTTCAGCCACTTCTTCTGTTAGTTTTTTTTTAATTTGGAAATTTATTTAAGGCCTTCAGCCATTTGCTTTGTTTTGTATTAAACTTTAATTTTTTTATGGTTCAAATTTTAATGCCTACCGATGTTTGTAGGGCCTCAAAATTCCAGTATACCTCCAAATTCACGTATACTCAAAATTCGAGTATAACTCAAAACACAAGTTTTACTCCAAATTCAAGTATAACTCCAAACTCAGTTTGACTTCAAATTTACCTCAAATTTTACTCCGGGGTTGAGTCCAGACTCTGCAGACCACCCTTACCTGCCGTCAGGAAACAGGCAACCTTTTATTAATTTATTTATTTAACTATTACTAATCCTTTTTTTATATATCTCGAAAACTTTAGTCGATTTCTAATTTTTTTTAAAATAATTTTCTTTTAAATATATGTAATTTGTTTTTAATCTTTTTGAGTTTTATTTAGCTCACCTGATACCAGAATAATTTGTATTATTATATTATTATTATTTATGTATTTTTTTTTCTTCTCTTTAATGAGTATTGACCAAGTCAGTTTTTTTTTCAATGCTTATATGCTAACTTTTTTTGTTTTGTCGTGCACTGGTGTGTGATCGCCCAAGCAAGCTCCTATAACATCTAGGGGACTTCCAGTTTGTAGTCCGTAAGAAAACTGGTGGCGCCATAACGAACTCACTATTCCTCACCCTGAGCTGCGGGTAGATTTGCACGCACACCTACAGCTTGCTTTGGCGTGAAGCTAACCTGTGCACAGGATAAATTTTGTATTAATTTTCTTACTTTTCCTTTTTGAGCAATTGGTGTGACTCATCATAGTCACACCAGTTTTTATATAAACACTGCTTTTAAAAAAAAGTGCGTGGCAAATTTTGGCGCCCAACGTGGGGCTGCCAATTAAATTTTCCTTAAAAAAAATTATTCTGGGACCAATTTAAGAACGGTCAACTTTTGTGTGAGCTAAGTAAGATAACAGTTTTGATTTACTAACCTACTAATGATTGATTGTTTCACTTGTTTTTTTTATATTGTATTAATTCGCCAAGTATCTTTATAGATTTGTTTATTCAATTTTGTTTCCGCCTTGTTATTGACATTTACTTATTATTGCGTATTGTTTATCTGTATTATTGAGTATTGACGGCTATTTTA